>JAURVB010013406.1:0-258899 GCA_033002965.1 Piper betle | reverse complement strand
TGAACGATCGTCTTCTCGGGAGACTCCTTTGGCAACTCGGTAGTCTTTGCACCTACCAGCAAATCCGGCACCACCACCACTTGGTCCGGTCGGATCTCTACCATTCCTACAAGATCAGTCAAGGTCCCCGTGCACTCTCGAGTCACCTGCATTGCCGACAGATGCTCCTCCCTGACAGTGCTGTTCTTGACCCCAGAAGGTCTCTTCTGGCCACGAACGAAGCTTGCACCTGCCTCATCCGTAATCAGAACACCTTCCAGCTGTGGAAACACTCCCACTCCAGCAGTACGCATGAAGGAAATTCCTAGGATCAGGTCAAAATCGTCTAGCTCGATGACCGTCAAGTCCAATCGCCCTTCATACTCCCCCAGGCTGATCGGGACATCCCTAGCTATGCCCTCAATCTGCTTCGCCTGCGAGTTCACCGCCTTTATCTCGCCGGTATTGATCCTGGTCTTCAACCCTAGCTCCAATGCCATCCCATTGGAAACAAAGTTGTGCGTAGCACCCGTGTCCACTAAGGCTGAAACTGCTCTCCCGTTCACTACACATGGAACGTACATCAAGTGAGCTCCTCCAGAAGCTACACGTTCAGCTCCCAACGCCCCGAGTATCTGAAGGGTAAACGCTCGGGCAAGAGGCTCCTCCTCTTGGTCCTGGTCTGCATCCGCTACCAAAGCATTCACCTTGCCTCGGCTCGGACACTCTTTTGCCCGATGCGGTCCACCGCACAGAAAGCACCCGGATGCTGGTACACCCGGCACTGGATCCCTGCTGCCCGACCCCATGTCCGGCACCCTCTTTGGCCGAAACGGCTTCCTGCCATCCCGTTGGCTGTTGTTGCCTTTGCCTCCCTGGAACTTCCTACTCGGGCCATCTTCTCTCAAGACCCCAGCATGCTTGAAGTCTACCAGGGCATCGGCAGCCACCAAAGCTGCAGGTAAATCCTGGACTTTCTGCTGCCTCAGTTCCGTCTGAGCCCATGGTTGCAAACCAGAGATGAAGTTGAACAACTTATCTTCCTCCGACATGTTTTTGATGTCGAGGAGACAAGAGCTAAACTCCTTGACATACTCACGCACTGTTCCGGACTGTCTCAATCGCTTGAGTCTGTCCCTTGCCTCCCATGTAGTGTTGGTTGGCAAGAATTGCCCCCGAAGCTCCTGTTTCAAGGAATCCCAGGTCTCCATTCGGGGTCGACCAGCACTCTCATCCTCCTTGGCGCGAGTTCTGTACCATAACTTGGCATCCCCCGATAGAAACATGCTGGCCAAAGAAACCTGGCGCTCTTCGGGTATATTCGCAGCAACGAAGTACTCTTGAATGTCCCAGATGAAGTTCTCTAAGTCCTTGGCTGACCTAGCTCCCTCGAACTTCTTCGGCTCCGGCACCTTGAGCCTTCCCGGGATCGAGTTTTCCTCGGCTGCACGGTCAACCCCTCCGGGTTGAGGATATCTGGCGACCGCTTGCTTCAACAGCACTACGTCTGTATGTAAAGCTTCTATGATATCCCGGAACTCTTCCGACAGTCCCGCCGTTGCTTCTTCTTTGATACGGCTGGTCCCGGGTATGTCGCTCACCCGAGTGCTCAAGTCCTTCATCCCTTCGGTTAAGGACTGTAGCTGCTCAAAGATGGTCCGTCCATCATCACTACTGGTAGGTCCTCCCACCAGCACTTCCAGCCGTGTCACCCTTTCTCGTGTGTCCATATCTTGGTATCTGCTTACTGGTAAAGTGTGGAGTCTTTCCTCTGAAAGTTGTGTTGTGCCTCGCAAGACCTTCGGCTTTCACCGAACTCCGAGCTCTGATACCTTCTGTCACAGGGTCACCTTAGGGGTTAAATTTTTTGCCCCTGCGTTCCCCTGTGCGGCGTGTTTCCCTCCCTGGAAACACCAGCCACAACCGCACACGCAGCAATTTACTGCTATGCACAGCGCCCTCGGACCCCCTGCTCGCGAGTACCGCACGTACCCAGTCCCGGTACCGCGCTCAGCTACTAGCGCTGCTAGTACCGGTACCCGGTTACCAGTGATTGTACCGAACACACACACCGATCACCAAGCCGCAGTGACTACGCGTCCCAGTACCGGTCACCCACTCACCGGCACGACCAGATCTCGGAATCACCGATCTAGTCCTCGGTACCCAAACTCGACGCAACACCACGATATTACGGGAACTTGTCCCAACCTCTATTCCACTAGTATGAATACAGGATATACAAGTAATCCTACTCTAGACTACTTGCCGGTCGTGGACATGCAAACCCCACGACCATGCCTCTCGACCCTCACTCGACAGGACTTCACTCACAACCCTCGGCTCCACCGCACAGGGTTGCCGAACAACTAGTATGTGAACCTTGGCCCTAAATATCAATTTGTGAAACTCAAAATTTTTTAAGCAAACAATGGTACTTCCCATCACCGTTCAAGTAAAATATTTCCACCAAAAATAATACAATCCCAAGAAATTGATGCTATTGCCACTTCAAAACTCCAATTTTGCCAAATTATAAACATGTATGATGAGGAATATTGGGCAATCCAAAATTTTACTAAATATTTTTTCAGCTAAATTCCTGACCCATTAAGCCATCTAGATGATTAAGATGTTGGGAAATAGACACTCAAGCAAAAACAATCCAAAAAATATTTCCTTTTAAGAAAATAAATATAAGATGAATAAGAGATACCAAATTAAAAATAGATAGAAATTTTTCTCCAAATTAGGAAAAAGAGAAAACCAACTAACTCGATCAACTTCGATTAAGAAAATCTCTTACAATCAAGTATCCAATAAAAATTTGACAAAAATCTCCTAATACAAATCATACTAATAACAAGATCTAAAATATATAATTTTTGAAAAATACAATATAAGAGAAATTGAAAAATTAACAACAACCTCAAAAGTAGACCTCCTAGAGTCAAGATCACCAGCCATATTTGCATCAGTATAACATGATAATATAGGCTTACCTTCCACAAAACATAAACCTAGCTTGGACGTACCTCTCAAATATCTTAATATCCACTTAACTACTTGTCAATGTTCTTTACGAGGATTAGACAAATGTCTACTTACTGCCCCGATAGCATATGTTATGTCTAGTCTACTACAAACCATAGCATACATAAGGCTCCTTACAATAGATGCTCAAGGAACAATCTCCATTTCATATATTTCTGCTTCACGTAGCTCACCCTTCTTCAATTTGAATTGAGCTCCTAGTGGAACAGTAATCGGCTTGGCTTCCTTCATGTTGAACCGCTCAAGAATTTTGTCAATGTATTTATCTTAGGATAGCCAAATCTTCTTAGCTTTTCTATCCCACCGAATGGACATGCCAAGAATTTGCTTAGTTGGACCCAAATCTGTCATAACAAAGGATTTACCTAAATTTTCCTTCAAATCTGCAATTCTTGATTTATCATGTCCAAGAATCAACATATCATCAACATAAAGAAGCAAAATGATAAAGTCATCCTTCCCAAATTTCTTGATAAATACACAATGGTCTCAAATAGTTTTGTTATAGCCTTGATTATCCATAAAAAAATCAAACTTCTTGTACCATTGTCTAGGAGTTTGCTTGAGGCCATACAAGCTCTTCTTCAATCTGAACACCATCTGTTTATTTTCCTTATCTATAAAACCCTCAGGTTGTTCCATATATATTGTTTCATCAAGATCACCATGGAGAAATGCAGTCTTCACATCTAATTAATTAACCTCCAAATCCATACTTGCAGCTAAACCTAGCACACAACTGATTGAAGACATTTTTACAACAGGTGAGAAAATTTTGTAAAGTTAATACCTTTCTTCTGCCTGAAACCTTTCACCATAAGTCTTGCCTTGTACCTTGGTTGTTAGTTACCTTCTTCATGCTTAAGCCGATAAACCCACTTGTTCTTCAAGACCTTTCTCCCCTTAGGAAGATTCACAAGCTCATACGTCTTGTTCGCATGCAATGCTTTTAGTTCCTCTCGCATAAAACTTACCCATTTATCTTTCTCTTTGTGACCAAGAGCTTCACTGAAGTCTTCAGGCTCACCACTTTTTGTGAGAGTCGCATAAGTAGACTTTGGATACTTCGAGGATGGCTTAACAATTCTACCAGATTTTGTTCTAGAAGTGTCAGCCTCACCTTGATCAACAACCCGATCACCATCATGTACCTGTTCATCAACAACATCAAGAACTGTATCAATAGTAATATTATTATCCTCACCTTTACCATCATGAGGCAAAGAAATATGACTGTCATCTCTAACTTCTTCATCAATCTGTTCAGCAACATCTTGAACAATATTTTCTACAACTGTTGGAGGAGTAGATGAACTCTTAACCTTCACAACATAATCTTGGGTATCACTTTAGGTCGTTGCTTCATTCCCAAAGTCCTCTAGAAATTGATTCTCTCGAAACACCATGTCCCGATTTCAAATAATCTTCTTCTCCTTAGGATCCCAAAGTCTGAAACCAAACTCTTCATCCCAATAGACTATAAACATGCATTCAAATATCCTAGTATCAAGTTTAGACCTTAGTTCCTTTGGCATATGTACAAAGGATTTACAACCAAATACCCTTAAATAAGTTTATTTTACCTTCCTACCAGTCTAAACTTTTTTGGAACATCTCCATCTAAACCAAGTGTAGGAGACCTGTTAATTAAATAACAAGCAGTACAAACAGCTTCAGCCCAAAATCCTTTAGGTAATTTTGCTATAGAAAGCATACACCTAACCCTTTCTAAAATTATTCTGTTCATTCTCTCAGCCACTCCATTCAATTGTGGGGTATAATGAACAATCTTCTCATGCCAACAAACCTGAAACTCATTAGAACAATACTCACCTCTATTATCACTTCTCAACCATTTTAAAGACTTCCCTCTTTCTCTCTCTACAAGAACATGAAATGATTTGAAGGTATTAAACACATCACTTTTATTCTTCAAACAGTAACACCATACTTTCCTTGAAGCATCATTAATAAAAGTGACAAAATAAGAGGCTCTACCAAGAGACTTTATCTCTATTGGACCACAGACATAAGAACGTACAAGTTCAAGTATTTGTGTCTTCCTTTTGCCAGTGGATACAAAAGAAGCCCTACATTGTTTTCCAGCCAAACAATGATCACAAGAGCTTAGTGTTGTCCCATCAAGTTGTGGAAGATAGTTTTTCTTCTTCAAAAATTCTAGCCCCTTCTCACTCATGTGTCCCAACCTTCTATGACACAAATCCACTGTGACAATAGTAGAGCTAACATTAACCTCCCTGTGAACTAGACTAGATGTAGTCCTTTAAAGACTACAACACTTCTTCCCTTTAGCAACCACTAGAGAACCTTTCACCAATCTCCATAAGCCACATAAAAATTGCGAAACATAGCCCTCATCATCTAGCACACCTGTTGACATCAAATTCAATCTTAAATCAGGAATATGACACATAATTTTCAAAACAAATTTGCAACCAGAATCAGTCATAATATGCACATCTCCATGACTAACAATTTTTGAAGTGCTATTGTTGCCCATCTTCACCACACCTAGATTAACTGTCACATAGGTGTTGAAGAAATCTCTACATGGGATAGCATGAAACGATGCGCTAGAATCAATCACCCAACTAATATCATCATTAGTTGTCAAACAATCATTTCTATCATCAAGTATGATTACTATATCTTCTGTTGCAACATTGGCAGTCTTATCATCTTCACTCTTATTGTCAAGCACCTTACCATTTCTTAGATCTTTCTTGTATTTGTAATAGTTCTACTTCTTATGACTGACTTTATCACAATAAAAGCACTTGAAGGTCTTGTTTCTAGATTTAGACCTTCCTCTACTCTTATCCTCTTGGATTCTTACTCTTTGATCTTCCCCGAGAACTAAATTCAGAAACCAAAGATTGAGGTGAATTAGAGAAGGTTACTTTATGTGTTTTCCTTCTCACTTCTTCACTCAAAAGACAACTTAAAACTATATCAAAAGTTAGCCGCTTGTCAGAATTATTCAAAGAAATAACTAAAGGTACCCAAGACACCGGTAAAGTATTCAATAATAGACAAGCTTGCCAAGCATCATCAAGAGGCATATTCAAACTTGATAATTGAGTTAATATACCTTGCATCTTATTGATGTAGTCACTGACTTCTATCTTATCCTTATATTGAAGATTCGTCAACCTTTTGACCAACAAATTTCAATTTCCAAGAGTGTCTCTCTCATATATATACAAGAGCTTATCCCAAAGCTCCTTGGCTCTCTTTGTTCCTGTCACATAGTTATATACATTCTATTCTAAGCATTGTCTGGTCAAAGCCATGCATTTTCTGTCCATCTTGATCCATTCAGCCATGACACTCGACTCAGCCTTAGCAGTAGGCAAAGGAGGAGAAATTGAAAGAGTCTTCCCTTCATCAGTCACAACTAGAGTAGCACTCAACGGTGGACTGGAACTCGACGACTCAGGAGAACCAAGAATTGGATCATATAAATCCTTAGTGAATAAATAATCAATCATACAACCCTTCTAGTAATGCCAATTAGACTTACCCTTAAGGGCGACCATCTTAACATATTTCTCATTATTCATCTTGCCACAAAAGGTTACTACCTAAAACCAACATAAACAAAAGAACCAAAGCTAACCAAGCTCTGATATTGCTTGTTGGAAAATAGATGCTCTAGCAAAAATAACCCAGAAAATAAATTCCCTTAAGAAAATAAATATAAGATGAATAGGAGATACCAAGATAAAAATAGATGGAAACTTTCCTCCAAATTAGGAAAAAAAGAAAACCAACCAACTCGATCAACTTCTATTAAGAAAATCTCTTACAATCAAGTATCGAATAAAATTTTGACAAAAATCTCCTAATACAAATCATACCAATAACAAGATCTAAAATATACAATTTTTGAGAAATACAATATATGAGAAATTGAGAAATTAATATACACCTCAAAAGAAAAGTGGATCAACCTCACACCCTGGATTACGCCTCGACTTCAACTTGAGATGATGAAGAACTTCTCCAAACTCTCCCTTTATGAGCCAATTGTGCTAAAAAACTCTTAAGATGATGTTCTATTTAATATCAATAGAATTCTCTTTTATATAGAAGAATATGAGTAGAATTCTAGAAGTCACCTCATTCAACTTATATAGAAAAGGACAAAATTACATATATGTATACGAAACACCAACCTTTAGTGTGATAAATAAAAGGCCAAAAATAACAATTGAGTTTTTTAATGCGAATGGGTGAGAGAAACTCAACAAAAGACTCAACTTTGAAAGTAGCAGGTTGATACACTGCACGTTGGATAGCAGATCGGCCCATGATTGACAACTAGTACTCCATGATCCGAGTATGGGCAGCATGGTCATAGTGTGCTGGAGCATGTTAGAGCCCTCAATGAGACTAAGCAGGATGCTACCCTAGATGGCAGTCTGGATGGTGGGGGCAAAGGCCATTGAAATGCTGGAGGCTACACTAAAGCTGTAGTCTTTGACAAATTCTTACCACTTCTTTGCCTCAAATTAAAATCTTATTGATTAAAGATATATTTGAATAGTCAATAAAAAGTTCAAACTTAGTTTCACAAAGGTAATATTTCCGCACCTTAAATGCAAACACCATGGCTCCTAACTCTAAATTATGAGTCGAGTAGTTTTTCTTGTGTACTTTCAACTAATTTAAAGCACAAGCTACCACTTTGTTATTTTGCATAAGTACTCTTCTGTAGCGTTGGTTAGAAGCATGAGTGTATGTGACAAAACTTTCTATCCCACGAGGCAAAGTGAGAATTGGGCAGTTGTAAGGCATTTCTTTAGTGTTTGGAAGCTCTTTTTACATGTTTCATCCCATGTGAACATCCTTCTTTATCTGTGAAATTAGTAGAATTGCTATTGTAAAGAAGTCCTTAATGAACCTCCTATACTACCTCACAAGTCCTAAAATCTTCTAACTTTAGTTATATTCTTTGACTAATTCCACTCCATAACTAGTGCCACTTTAAATGGGTCTACTATTATACCATCTTCAGAAGATAATACGACTAAGGAATACAACTTATTTCATTCAGAAGTCACATTTCCTAAACTTGGCATACAACTTATTCTTCCTCCAGATTTCAAGTGCCTTCCTCAGATGTTCTTTATGAAGTTCTTCATTATCAGAGTAGAATAGAATATCATCCAAAAAGACAATGACAAAGTCATCTAGACAATATCTGTTCATGAGGTCAATGAATGTTGTTGGAGCATTGGTCAAACCAAAAGGTATAACAAAAACTCTTAATATCCATATCTTGTTATAAAAGTATCTTCATCATCAATTTGAAGTTTATTACAACTTGATCTTAAGTCAATCAACACACCGGCAGATTTTAACTGATCAAATAAGTTATCAATCCATAGAAGTGGATACTTGTTGATTGTGACTTGCTAAGAGTTGATAGTCTATGCAAAGTATACCATCCTTCTTCTTCACAAAAAGCACCGGAGCTCCCTACAGTGATACACCAACACTAGGTTGTATGAAGCCCTTGTCCAGTCACCCTTTTAGCTGAACCTTGAGTTCTTATAGTTTTGCATGTGCCACTATATAGGGTGTCTTTAATATTGGAGTAGTTCCCGACAATAAGTCAATGGAAAGCACCAATTCCCTTGCTGGCTAAATCCTGACAACTCCTCTAGAAAGACATCCAAGAATTCCAACACAATCCTCATTGAAGATGGATCAAACTCCTTAGCCTACTTTGAAGATTTTACCACACTTGTTATGAAGCTTTGATATCCTTTTTGCATATACTTAGTTGCTTTGGAGATGATTAATGGATGATTTTCTACTCTTTCTCCCACAAATAAGAGTTTCTTACCACTTACCACATCTCTAGCTACGTACACTCTTTTCTTATTACAATCTGTGATGGCATGGTGTTTTGACAACTAATCTATCCTTAGAATTAATCCATCCCCACTAAGTGATTCAAAACAAATTCCCACACTATTGAATTATTCTGCACATGCATTAAGATTGGTCCTACTTGTTTGTCAATTAGTGTTTTGTTTCCTCTAAGTTTTAGACCTAGCATTTAACAAGTCTGTATACAGGTATGAATGCATGTAGCCTGAATCAAATAATAATGAAGGTGGAGTATAAAAAATAATGATCTTACCTTGAACTAGATTGCTCCTAGCCGCATCTCCTCCTGCATTGGCTGCATTCAACTTGGCCAGAACTGGGACTTCTAATCCTTGGACTTCGCACAATCTCTCTTCAGATGTCTAGCTTCTCCACATAGAAAGCACTTATTGAAATTCTTCAAGCATTCTCCATCATACTTCCTTTCGCAGAATTGGCAAAATGGTTTATTATTGTTGTTCCCATTGCCATTTCCATTCCTCTTTTTCTTATTGTCCCCATTCTTGGCTTCAAATTGCTGGTTTTGAGATGGCTTGGGGTTGCTTGAACTTGTAGCTTCATCCTTGACCTTCTCCTTCTTGTTAAGAGGTCCATACTGCTCTAGTAATAACCTCCTCAACTACATAGGTAGCTGCCACTCCCTTAGCTAGTGCTACTCTTCTCTGGATGGCCACACGGGCCTTCAATGCAAACTGGAGTCTCCATACAAATTTGTTCGTATGAGCTTTCTCCATAGTGCATAGTGATGGAGCAAACTATTCAAGTTAAATGAACTTCTGCCTATCTCTCCTCAACGCCTCATCATATCTTGCTTCAAATTTGTAAACTCTTGGGCCTTTTTCTCACAAACTTATTTTGGATAATAAGTGTCGTTGAACACATCAATGAACTCTGCCCATGTGATTATGTCAAACTATCTACCAACAAAGTTGGTCCTCAAAACTACCTCCCACTAGAATGCGGCCTCCTCCTCAAACATGCCCAAAGCTAGCCTCACCAGTGATTGTCCGGTACCTCTATAGCTCCATACCTACTTCAAAGTCCATGCTTCAATTTTCTCAAGCTCTATAGTTCCCCTAAATGTCACTGTTCTTGATAAACTTTTCAAGAGTAAAAACCACTGGCCAAACTGGTGCAACTATAAGAGGAACTGGGTTATCAGCTCTCTCAGCAACTGGAGGGTCTGCTAGGACAACCGGCTCCCCAGGAGCTGTGATGCATGTGGTTGGCCTCTCTAGCTGGCTAAGGACTGCTGAAGTGCTTTTCGAGTAGCTTGAAAATTTTGGTTCTTGTTATTCATCGTAACTATAAGTTATCTAATTGTTGTTGCAACTGTTGCACTTGCTGATGTAGTTGTTCACTTTATTATTGCAACTGTTGGTTCGCTATCTAATTGGCCATTTGCACCACAAAACACACTGAGAAACAAACAAAACAAACAAAATAATACTTATGAGTCAATCGATCACGTTCCAATATAGTCACAAATACATAAGCCTTTATCTCTACCTCCCAAGGTGGAGTGACGTTTCTCTAGAAATCTAGGATTTATGATGTCGAAAGTGGATGGTAAATAATATATCATGTACTTCACGATTTTTAAAAACTTAGACTGCATTATTTTGTAATCATTTTTTACATGTGAAATCAAACAAGAAATACATGGAGGATGTAGCATGAACCATGAGCGAGAGGTGCATTCTTCAGGGTTGTACCAAAATTATAACAGGGTATGTTGAAACATACGAGGATTAGAATACTAGGCTATTGGACATAGGTGACCTTGACAACAACATAGAGGAAGGCTAACTTAATTGGATTAGATAGTATATTTGAGAGAGGCTAATACATCATTATTGGGTTACAAATAAATTAAGTGAGCTTTTTGAGAAGAATAAAAAATCAATTGATGAAGAAGGATAATGATTTAACCTGCCATGGTGGGGATCAGACAACACAAAAATACAAGAAAAACAACTAATATTTACAATATTATATTTCTTTAGATATATTTTGATTGTTGAATATAGTTTATTTAATTGGCATACCCATGTAGGAGAGAGAGATGGGCGGGCCTATGCCATTGTCAGTATTGTTTGACCACATGCACCATGGAAACATACATACACAAAGTAAAACCCCATTCAGCCAAAAGAATGGACTGAATCTTAATATTATTATTCAAAAATCTATTCATTAGATTACTAGTGTACAAAATTTATGGAAGTGAATCTCAACTTACAAGGAGGCTTAAGAGTGTAACCTTACAGGGCTTATATACACATTGTGCGTTGATCATACTACTTTAAAAACACTCTTAATCCGAAGGGTCCTAATATTAGGGTTCTAAGTCATAAGAGAGGCAGCACCTCTCGTGCAACTAAGAGGTGAATTTACATATTGAATAATCACTTTGAGCTATACGAAGATAATACCTCCAATGCAGCTAATAGGTTGAACTTTTTATAATGCTAATACATGATCCTGTTTTTATACTTAGTTTCAACATTTGAATTAGATAACTAATTTTAAGATGATGTTGATCTTCTAGTAAAGTAAACACTATGTCATGGTTACTTGTTCTATATCCCTCGCCATGAGCCTATTGATTCGTCCACCTCTACCGGTCACAAACATGAGTAGACACTAATATATATATATATATATATATATATATATATATATATTGAGAAAACCATCAGTAATTAGACAAGTTTCATTACTAGTCCGAAAATAACTACTGATAAATAATACTAGTCGATGAGTATCTTAATACTCATAAGAAATCATAGCACTTCCAAAGTACATCACAAGATAGTAAGTTTTGGCCGACATGACTAAAGATCATAAAAATATCGGATTAAATCAACAACTTCATACAAACATATATATATATATATATATATATATATATACATATATATATATTTATATACTTATATTTATGCCCTCACATCATCTATCTATCACCCGTCATGGCGCTCAAGTGGCTCAGAACAATGATAATGCCACGATTTTAAGAAATGCACTACATTCGATACCCTACTTACATTGCATTACTTTAATGTAAAAATGAATACTAGCACAATTCAAACATACTCATACTACACATTCTCATTCGTGAAAACGTAAAAATTTGCATATATTTATTGTTCGGGCACGGGATCGTCCGCCCCTCGTCGAATCGGTTCTGGGGTGTGATTCGGGTTTAAAGGTTCGGTGGGACCGAGGCGCCCTTGCCGCGCAAAGAGATAATGCGATGAAAATAGAAACAGTAAAATGACACACAGGGAATTTTTTACGTGGTTCCTTAGGGTTCAACTTGAATCCCTAAGTCAGTCCACGGTGAGATTAGTACTCACAATCCACTATTTCTCCGTTGATTTTTACAAGTTACACAAAACAGTGAATTTTTGCCACCGGTAAATCAATTCGCCTAAGATCTTTGACTCCAATGCCAATATTTATCCCCTTCTGCTTTTTAAATCCTTAAAATGACCCCACCAATGTGTCCAGAGCGTCCAAAAATAGTGGGGTAGTAAGTTTCGGCTCAATCCAAGATCTATAATGCCTTCAAATTATTTCTGGAACAATAATACACTGAACCGGGCCGTTCCGGGTTGGTTTAAACCAAATAAATGCTGGACCGGACCGGATGGCGTGCGCAGGCTTTCTTTCCTTTATGCGTACGCCAGTCTGCTTGTGGTATACGGTGCGCCAACTCGAATCCGGGTCACAGGGCGGGTCTCGGACACGATCACGGTTCCGGGTCTGTTCGCGGGTCTAGCAATTCGTGGGGCAGATGGATCTGATCACGGACCTGGCAGGAAAGCGGACTCGGTCAGAGGTAAACGGGCACGACAGACCCGGCTACGGCGTGACGCGGCGGCGATTTTGGGGGCTCCGGCGGCGGCTTTTCCGGCGTCTGATGGTGGCGGAGTTCACCCAGAACTGTAGATCTCAGAATGGTGAAGGTCTTGGCGGTGGTCCGACAGTCAGCGGCGGCTCCGGTCGGTCGGTCGGATGCCGGAAAGTTGGACACTTTTCTGCACTTTTGTGCTACGCTGCTCCGATCGGTCACTTCTCAATTTTTTCCGGCGACCTCAGCGACGAACTCCGGCGGCTCTCGGCATGTTCTTGTAGATCACTTCTCCATCTTCACTTGATATCAACAGAAGGTCTGGAAACGACCGGCGGCGATCGAAAAACGGTCGCGAAATTAGCTCTCCGCGACTGTTTTCCACTCTGTTTTCTGCTTTTTCCTCTGGTCGGATGGGTCTCTTCGTGGCTTTTCTCCGGCGACTGCAATGGCGAACACCGGCGAAGCTCACTTTGGTTTTCGAGACCACTCCTCTGTCTTCACATTTCACCCACTCGGCGCTGGTAACGTCGAGGTCGGAAAACGGCTGCGAAATCTGGCTTTTGCTGCTGTTACCGCTCTGTTTTCTATCTTTTCCTCTGGTCGGATGGGTCTCTTCGTGGCTTTTCTCCGGCGACTGAAATGGCGAAACCGGCGAAGCTCACTTTGGGTTTCGAGACCACTCCTCTGTCTTCACATTTCACTCCACGGCGGCGCTGGAAACGGCCGGAGGTGGTCGGAAAACGGCTGCGAAATCTGGCTTTTGCTGCTGTTACCGCTCTGTTTTCTATCTTTTCCTCTGGTCGGATGGGTCTCTTCGTGGCTTTTCTCCGGCGACTGCAATGGCGAACACCGGCGAAGTCTCACTTTGGGTTTCGAGACCACTCCTCCGTCTTCACATTTCACTCCACTTTGGGGCCGGTAACTACCGGACGTGGTCGGAAAACGGTGGTGAAATCTGGCTTTTGCTGCTGTTACTGCTCTGTTTTCGGACTGCTGAGATGGGTTACTTCGTGGCAAAATTCTGGCGACGGTGGTCTTCTCCGATGGTCGGCGGTAGTGCAGTGATGGGCGGCTTCCTCTTCGGCAACAAGCGGGGTAGCAAAGCAGTAATCTTTTATGGCAACAGGCTACGTTCCATGGTAATCAGCAATGCAAGGGGTAGCGGCTTCTTCCTTGGACGGACGGCAGCAACCCTCTGAAAAACAATCAGCTTCACAACGGCGGCGGGAACCTGATAGTGGGACTCCTAGTCAGCACAGCGGCAGCGCTTCAGGAACCCCTTCGAGTCGACGGCTTGGCTGATGGTTGTTGATCCGGCAAACTCCAAAGCAGCAAGGTTCTGGCGTCTTCTTCTTGGTGGCTCAAAACAGATCAATGACGGGCTTCAACTACAAATGGGTGAAATGCTTCACAGAAAAGATGGCCGTGTGGTTGGCCAGGGGTCGCCGGAGATAAATCTCTGGCGAGGGGCTCTTCCCCTGTTCTTTCTTCTATTTCTCTTCTTTTCAATGTACGAGCCCCCCTTCCCAATACGTCGGGCTTTGTCTTTTATAGAGTTTTTCACGCTTCTTCTGTTTCGAGATTACGGGCGTGGGATCCTAAACCGTCAGGATTTTCCACCCAAATTCTCTCCTTCAGTTTTGAATGACGGAGACTTTTCTCTTGTAATCTCCTCTGGCAGTTTTATAATAGCATGGACCAATTCTTCAGAAATAATACACGTGGCCGGATAAATACGTGCAAACATTAGCCCCCTTGCCGATTTTTCGCAAACTTGGAAAGAAGAATCGGCAAAAAATAGAGTTTGCTTTTTTTTCTTTTTTTTTTATTTTTTCATTTTTTTTTTTTGCGAAAAATAATATTTTGCTCTCAAGCTAGGATGACCCCTTCTGGGTCACTGTGTGATAACTGCCCATTATTTTGATTTAGGAGAGTGACTTCTTTGCTCGACAACCGTGGTCTCCAAATCCATATTTCTTTCCTTCTACTTTTTAGATTTGAGTAGCAATGAGGGAATGACAATTTCGTTTCTACTCTCAGCTGTGACTTCTCTTTCTTAGCATCTAGCTTCTTTGGCAAGAAGATCTCATGATGTCTTCTTTTCCTTCGATGATATGGGGGAGACCTTGTCCTTTTGTGATGCATCGTACTATTTGTTGAGCTGTTGGCTTCTCTTTTAAACCTTTTAGGAGTAATAATTTCGATTGACGCCCTTAACTTCTTGTCCAATGTTGAGTTGGATGGTGATCTTGATTTCTTCGGTAATACAAAGAAGTGAAGGCGAGAAGTTGATCTTGTGCTTGTGTTGAATTCCTCTTGCTCTTCAATTATATTTGTCAAGTCTTCATTGCTAGCAATTGTGATAGGGTACTTCAAGCTTTCACCTGGTAGCTGACATTTGATCATGAAAGGGCTGCTAGTAGAAAATGTACTCTTGATTCGAGTAACAAGACTTGAATAAGAACAATCACGATCCACTAAAACAAGTCGTGTGTTTCCTCCAATGTAATGTCTCTTCCTTCCTTGGGTCACTATCTTTCCACCATAACTGCAAATCAGGCGAAGTTTTGTTTTTCCATATTGCATTGAATCCTTCAATTTAACTTCTTCTTGAGTCGAAGTTGTTTGAACAATAAGCTGATCTTCTATCTTTTCTTTATCAAGCTCCTTTCCTTTTTGATCAGTTTGAACTTCAAACTCATGCATCATTGGAGATGTAGGGAACCCTTTCTTTACTTCTTTAGTGGAAACAGGTGGCATTTCCATGTCGTTGACCTTAACCATCAGGGCATCCATTTTCTCATTTTTCCTTCCTTCATCTAGCTTTTCCATTCTCTTTTGAGACTTGATTAGTGAAGATGAGTGGCTCACTGTCATCACATTGGCAGTTGAAGTTTTGTACTTTATATCACCTTTGTCAAGTAACTCTTGGATCTTCTCCATCATGTCTCGACATTTCACTGTAGAATGACCTAACCTCTGGTGAAATCGACAAAAATTTTCGTTCTTTTCGTCTTCTGGCTTTGGCAAATTTTTTGGAGTCCATGGTGTGATCTTTCCTTTGCTCTTCAACACGTCAAACCATCTTTCAGTATCTCCAGTGTTGAAGGTGTAATCTTTAATATTCCTCCATTCACGCTGTTGTCGAGACTCTCGAGGTGTATATCTTGGATTTTCACTTCCATTCTTAGTCTTCACTTTCCACTCATGATCCATGTGACCAAGCTCGGTGACTGCATTGCTTGATGCTCCTTTATTCTTTGTTGAAGCTGAAATTCTGTTGAGTTCCTCATATATTAGCACCCTTTCAAAGAGTTCTTCAAATGTATTGCATTGTGCAGCACTCAGGAACCAAGCTGCTGATCCAGCATTCATCGCGCAAATCTTTACAAGCTCCTTGATCTCTGGAGTCTCTTTCATTTGGGATGAAAGACTTCTGAATCTTTTTACATATGTGGCAAATTCTTCACCTGGTTTTCTCTGGCATTGCCTTAAATGCTCAATCTTTATCGGGATATCAATTGACTGAAAATGAGCTGTGAATTGCTCGATGAGTTCCTCCCATGATTTGATTGATCTGGGTGGGCGATTGTTGAACCATCTAAGTGCATTACCATTAAGAGAAGCTGGGAATTGTTGTAACTTTAACTTTTCATTTGTCGAGATTGTTCCGCACTCAATCTCGAAGATTGTGATGTGATCTTCAGGGTTGCCATCTCCATCAAACTTTGTGAAGGTTGGGCACTTGTACTTCTCAGGAAAAACCTCTGTGTAGACTTCATCAACTAATGGTTGAAGACGCTTTGTTGCTTCAGTTGATTCTTTATCTTTCTTTCCAATCAATGCAGTGATAAGTGCGGCTTGTGCATCCATTTCTGCTTTCAACTCTTCATAACAAAGGTCTGACATTGGTGCTACTGACATGGTTGGCAATTGGGCTTGTGGCTGACTTGCTGGTAAATCTGTAGTAGGAACTGACATTTGACTTATTGGCATTGTTGACGGTACTGTTGGGATGGGTACCGTGGTGGTGATTGATGGTGGAAACACCATAGAAGATAGTTGTTGAGAGCATGCAGGGCTATACCACTGGTATGGGTATGGTAGTTGGTAATACGGTGGTTGTGGAAACCATGTTGAGTGAGGGAGTAAACTATATTCAGTCCGATTCGGTTGCATAGTGGGATAGTGTTGCATCCAAATCTGTTCGGGCAATGAAGTTGAAGTTGTAGATGTTTGGTGGGTGGACTCAGTACTTGAAATGAGAAACAAATTGTTGATTTCGTGAGGGATGTTAGCTTGATCCCTCAATGCTGTGCAGGTAGCTGGGAGTGAGGTAGATACAATTGGATTTTCAGAGGTTGAAGACATCTGTCTAGCCTCCAGGGGTTGGTCCGTTGTTGGACATTGCGTGGGATGGTCGTCTTCTCTTCTTGACGAGCTCCCGTTTGCAGCACTAGCCCGTTGCATCTGGGCGAGCACTTGTTGCATCATATCCTCAATTCGTTGCATCCGCTGTTCACTTTGGCAGAATCTTTCTTCAATTGCTTGATTCAGTACTTGTCCTCCACTTAGCTGATTTGTTGTTGTCAAAAGCACTTGTTCGGCTTCTAATGGTTGGTTTACCTCTTCATTGCTTCTTGGACTTTGATCATCTCGCCTCAACATGCTTCTCCTTGGAGTAATTCCTCCTTCATCTCCTTCATTCAACACTGCTTCGAGCTGTTGTATTCTTTCGCGCACATTTCCCGATATGTGCTGACTTTCTTCCATGTTTAATTCAAATTGTTGCCCACCTTCAGTTGATGTGGATGAATTATCCTCATTACCATTTCTTTGTCGTGCCGCATTCCTTGTCTCTGGTGCCATTCCTCCTTACTCGCACAAATCTTCAAACGACACTGCTACCTTCTAACTGGTCCCCAGTGGAGTCGCCAAAAATATGTTCGGTCACGGGATCGTCCGCCCCCTCGTCGAATCGGTTCTGGTGTGTGATTCGGGTTTAAAGGTTCTGTGGGACCGAGGCGCCCTTGCCGCGCAAAGAGATAGTGCGATGGAAATAGAAACAGTAAAATGACACACAGGGAATTTTTTACGTGGTTCCTTAGGGTTCAACTTGAATCCCTAAGTCAGTCCACGGTGAGATTAGTACTCACAATCCACTATTTCTCCTTTGATTTTTACAAGTTATACAAAACAATGAATTTTTGCCACCGGTAAATCAATTCGCCTAAGATCTTTGACTCCAATGCCAATATTTATCCCCTTCTACTTTTTAAATCCTTAAAATGGCCTCACCAATGTGTCCAGAGCGTCCAAAAATAGTGGGGTAGTAAGTTTCGGCTCAATCCAAGATCTATAATGCCTTCAAATTATTTCTGGAACAATAATACACTGAACCGGGCCGTTCCGGGTTGGTTTAAACCAAATAAATACTCGACCGGACCGGATTGCGTGCGCAGGCTTTCTTTCCTTTATGCGTACGCCAGTCTGCTTGTGGTATACGGTGCGCCAACTCGAATCCGGGTCACAGGGCAGGTCTCGGACACGATCACGGTTCCGGGTCTGTTCGCGGGTCTAGCAAATCGTGGGGCAGATGGATCTGATCACGGACCTGGCAGGAAAGCGGACTCGGTCAGAGGTAAACGGGCACGACAGACCCGGCTACGGCGTGACGCGGCGGCGATTTTGGGGGCTCCGGCGGCGGCTTTTCCGGCGTCTGATGGTGGCGGAGTTCACCCAGAACTGTAGATATCAGAATGATGAAGGTCTTGGCGGTGTTCCGACAGTCAGCGGCGGCTCCGGTCGGTCGGTCGGATGCCGGAAAGTTGGACACTTTTCTGCACTTTTGTGCTACGCTGCTCCGATCGATCACTTCTCAATTTTTTCCGGCGACCTCAGCGATGAACTCCGGCGGCTCTCGGCATGTTCTTGTAGATCACTTCTCCATATTCATTTGATATCAACAGAAGGTCTGGAAACGACCGGCGCCGATCGAAAAACGGTCGCGAAATTAGCTCTCCGCGACTGTTTTCCACTCTGTTTTCTGCTTTTTCCTCTGGTCGGATGGGTCTCTTCGTGGCTTTTCTCCGGCGACTGAAATGGCGAACACCGGCGAAGCTCACTTTGATTTTCGAGACCACTCCTCTGTCTTCACATTTCACTCCACGTCGGCGCTGGTAACTACCGGAGGTGGTCGGAAAACGGCTGCGAAATCTGGCTTTTGCTGCTGTTACCGCTCTGTTTTCTATCTTTTCCTCTGGTCGGATGGGTCTCTTCGTGGCTTTTCTCCGGCGACTGCAATGGCGAACACCGGCGAAGCTCACTTTGGGTTTCGAGACCACTCCTCTGTCTTCATATTTCACTCCACGGCGGCGCTGGGAACGGCCGGAGGTGGTCGGAAAACGGCTGCGAAATCTGGCTTTTGCTGCTGTTACCGCTCTGTTTTCTATCTTTTCCTCTGGTCGGATGGGTCTCTTCGTGGCTTTTCTCCGGCGACTGCAATGGTGAACACCGGCGAAGCTCACTTTGGGTTTCGAGACCACTCCTCCGTCTTCACATTTCACTCCACTTTGGAGCCGGTAACTGCCGGACGTGGTCGGAAAACGGTGGTGAAATCTGGCTTTTGCTGCTGTTACTGCTCTGTTTTCGGACTGCTGAGATGGGTTACTTCGTGGCAAAATTCTGGCGACGGTGGTCTTCTCCGATGGTCGGCGGTAGTGCAGTGATGGGCGGCTTCCTCTTCGGCAACAAGCGGGGTAGCAAAGCAGTAATCTTTTATGGCAACAGGCTACGTTCCATGGTAATCAGCAATGCAAGGGGTAGCGGCTTCTTCCTTGGACGGACGGCAGCAACCCTCCTGAAAAACAATCAGCTTCACAACGGCGGCGGGAACCTGATAGTGGGACTCCTAGTCAGCACAGCGGCAGCGCTTCAGGAACCCCTTCGAGTCGACGGCTTGGCTGATGGTTGTTGATCCGGCAAACTCCAAAGCAGCAAGGTTCTGGCGTCTTCTTCTTGGTGGCTCAAAACAGATCAATGACGGGCTTCAACTACAAATGGGTGAAATGCTTCACAGAAAAGATGGCCGTGTGGTTGGCCAGGGGTCGCCGGAGATAAATCTCT
Source organism: Piper betle (assembly GCA_033002965.1). NCBI lineage: Eukaryota > Viridiplantae > Streptophyta > Magnoliopsida > Piperales > Piperaceae > Piper > Piper betle. The sequence goes on along the minus strand of JAURVB010013406.1, from coordinate 238,957 downwards.
GGCGAGGGGCTCTTCCCCTGTTCTTTCTTCTATTTCTCTTCTTTTCAACGTACGAGCCCCCCTTCCCAATACGTCGGGCTTTGTCTTTTATAGAGTTTTCCACGCTTCTTCTGTTTCGAGATTACGGGCGTGGGATCATAAACCGTCAGGATTTTCCACCCAAATTCTCTCCTTCAGTTTTGAATGACGGAGACTTTTTCTCTTGTAATCTCCTCTGGCAGTTTTATAATAGCATGGACCAATTCTTCAGAAATAATACACGTGGCCGGATAAATACGTGCAAACATTTATATAATAAGCTTAGATAGGGGCTTATATCATAAGTTTAATGAATTTTGTAATTCAAAAACAATTTAGGGATTTCATCCTTTTAAGTATTGTTACACTAGAGAAATATTAGGTTAAATGGCCCACAGATCCGATTAAAAGCCGCCAATGTCATTCAACATCTAAAACTCGGCGAAAATTACATTCATGGAACTAAACAGAGATAAAGCAAAAGTGTGTCACAAACTTAGATAAGTCGAGATTTTTATCCTAACTCGGTTACCTCACTCCACGTACCCTAACAAAGAGATGAAACTTGAATCATAATAGGATCGTATTGACACGCAAAATGAAGAAATGTACACTACTAAAAAAATATAATTACCTTAACTATCTTACTTAGTAGAGTATTAAATCTCATTAGGTAACCATTATTATGGCTTGGTGTTCTAAGTCCCTTAATGAAAAATCTCAAACTTAGGGTTTCGTCAATTTGGACTTAACCAAACAATCTTTTAGATGGGTCAAATGGTGTCAAAATAAGCTCAATTTGGACTAATGGATCTTAACAATCTAAGGGGATGGTGCAAATATTACGAGGGGTTGGTGTAAATATTATCAAGTGTTGGCCCATAATCCAACATGGGAAAAAACCCACTAAGGTCGGGATAAGGGGTTGGAAACCGTGTTCCTAGGATGCGTACCAAATTTACTAAGTATTGTTCATCGTCTATACCGACGTGTACCAAATTTACTAAGTATTGTTCATCGTCTATACCATCGATCAATTCATTTCTAACAAATATTCTTATGTACTTTTCAAAAAAACAAAAGTATATCAAAATAAAGAAGTTTTCAACCGTTCATGAATACTAACAAAAGAACTCTAATAAAAATAGATTTAAGTATCATATATTGATCTTTACCAGCACATGTTGGACTATACACATAAACACACAAAAGAATTATCATTTTGTCAATAGTAGAACCAACAATCGGTGAAAGCCACAAAAGGCGACGAGGAAAGATCTGCAATGAAGGCTCCTCATTGGTGAAAATCTGCAGGCAAACAACAAAATTTAAGGAGAAGTCCAAAATTAATTGATAAAAATAAGGAATTTGAGACTTTCCACAATGAAGCCAAGCATAATTTAAAGATGTGAGGAATCTTTTAAGACGATTTACAAGTAATACTGACGAATTCAATAAGCGAATGCTTATTCAAAAATCTGCCCTTTCCTAAGAGAAAGCATACATTAACACTTATCCAGACAAGATTAACGCACATCAAAATGCAGATTAAAGATGAATCATGAAAAAAGTGGCAGGGTTACAAAATTTAAGTTCATTTTGTCATAGAAGTTCAAGGATAAAACGAGCATACTTCATCATCAAATTTCCAATGACTTGATCTAGACAAGAATGACGAGATAGGGAATGCCAAAGCCGCAGGAAGTCAGTCAGCTTCATAAGATGCCTCTGAAACAGTAACCTTACATGCATTCACAGGAGCAAGTTCACTAGAAAAATTACTACAATATTTGCAAAATAAAGAACATGTAAAGAAATTTCCACTGAAATCTCATTAACAAGTCAACCTCATTTGGAATTAAGATCAACATTGAAGATGAAAACATATATAAACGGCGGAAGCACTACAAAGAAGGTCCAAAACTATATGTTCTATACTGCTAAAGAAACTTTAACTGATTGACAAATTCAATTGACTTCAGTCCTAAATAGCATTTACTAGAAAAATTCAAAGCAAAAGAAAGAGCAATTGGCCCCAAAAAAAGAAAACAAAAACAAAAGAAAAGAAACATAGGAAGTAAGAACATGCACAACAAAAAAGATCTAATAATGTTCAAAGACGAAAAGATTAAACCCAAACCCAATTACTACAGGGAATTTTAATTTTCTGGCAACACGAAAAGAATAAAATTTAGATCCGAATACAAAAAATCCAAATCCAGATAAAGAAGGAAAATTTAAACCTAGGTTCTAAATGCTAAAAGAAAATGCACAAAAACTTTACTTATTATAAGAAAGGAAGATTGGACTTGAAAAGATGAACCGCTAATTAAACATGAGAAATTGATTTTATAGATGGGATTCGAATCGTTACAATTGAAAAATCAGATAAAGGAAGAAAAATTTAAACCTAGTATCTAAATTCTACGAGATCTTTCGCAAACAATTTGTTGGTTTTAACAAAAAAAAAAAAGAGTAGAACAGATGAACTAATTAACATAACATAAGGATAAGAAAAAAAACTCGATTTTATATATGGGAGAATCTAATTTCAAATGGAGAAACAAAAATGAAAAAAATCAGATAGAAGAATGATACCATACTTTTTTTTGATAGTCGAATCAGACACGGGCTGCAACAGCGGGGACGGCAGCCGAAGACGCGGCGGAGCCACCGCTGAGGAACGACAAAAGGCCGACGCCGGACCCGGCGGACTCCTGATCGTCCAAGAACAGATCTTCCGGGACACGGAAGGCGCCGTGGGCGACGACAATGGTGGATCCAAGGGCGAGGGCGGAGACGACGACGGACCCGACGGAGGTGAAGAAGACGACGAAGACGGTGACGCAGACGAGAGCCAATAGCGTCTCCCGATCGGAGAACTGGCGGCCCATGAGAACGAGGGGAGGGAGTCGGCGGGGCGGAAGACGTAGAAGAAAGCCACGGCGGCGAGGAGGGCGAGGAGGAGGAGGGAGACGGGGTTGGAGGCGAGGTAGGCGGCGAGGACGGCAGCGACGACGATGAGGTAGTTGACTCCGAAGTAGGCGAGATTCTTACGAAGGCGGGCGGCGGCGTCGGAGAGGGAGTCGGGGCGGGAGAGGGCGTTCCGGTCGAGGAGCTCCGACCAGGGACGGCGGAGGGAGAGGGCAGGGCGGACGGCGTCGGAGAGGCGGGCCAGGTAGGCTAGGATGGCGTCGGTGGTCGAGGCAGAGGCAGGGGCAGGGCAGCGGCAGCGGCAGCAGCGTTTGCGGCGTCGGCGGTGGTGATGGGGATGATCGCCGGTTGGGACGCGGCCATTGCTTCCTTTGGGAACGAACTTTCTTTCTCTGTGAGAGATTCGGTTACAAGTTAATGAAGCGGCCTTTGCTTGTGCTTCTCGGTGGGTTTTGTAAATCATCTAACCGTGTGGACCCCCCGCAATTTTACAGTCTCCTGGCCGTACGATCAATAATGCCCATTTCCAACTAAAATCTTTATTTCTTTTTATTGCCATCCTAATGTAAACGTTTTGGATAATTAATAATAAATTTATCGTGAGAGTAACGGATACTCGAATCTAAATAGTACGGCTTAATAATAAAATTGTAATGTTTGATTTTTTTATTGCAATTTTTAATTATGTGTTTAGTATTTTATTAACTTTTAAAACTAATACTTTTTAATAAAATTATCAAATATGGTATTTGTATTTTTAAATTATTTTCACTTAATAAAACTTTATAGAATATGTATTATTATTATATTATTTGGATATTTTTTCTAAGCATGTAATTTCAATAGTTGAATAGATATCTACTTATTAAATGGTCGGGTTTGATTTTGCCTTAACGGTAAATATTTGAGTTTGGTTTATAAACTTAATTTAAATTATAGGTTTGGATTAATGAATACCCAAGTTAACCCAACAAATAAACACCCCTACGCTCGAGTCATGTAAGTTTATTCTTAACTTATTTTTCTTCATGTAAGGAAAAGAAAAAACTTATTCTTCTTCATAAGAATAAAATCATTGACCAGTTTCAATCATTCTTTCTAAGTAAAAATTCAATCTGCCCATTCAATTGTAAGCTACTATTGTACAATGTTTAAGAAAGAGAAAGTATAGTTTGTTTTTTTCATACAATCTCTTGCACCAAGATGAAGACAGACCAGTACTATATTTGCATCATGTTGCATTGAGGTCAATAGGCAAATGTTGGGGAATACTTAGACCTAATTTTAATTTCACTTGCTAGTGTAACAGGATAATTGCTAGAAGATTGTAAGACAAAAGCAACACAATAAAATGCACAATTTTTAATTTAGATCAAGATGAAGAAAAGAAAACTACGATGCTATCAGCTTACCCTCACCAATCCATTATGATTATAAAATTATCAATCACAAAATGATTATAAGGAGAACAAAAGCTCTCACAAAGATGCAATCAGCAATACTATAAGATGGCCAATAATGTTTAGACAAATATGAAGAACATGCAAAAGATACCGGCATGAGATTAGTTAGGGAAACAATTGGCATTTTAAAATAGAATCCAATCAACAAATCTCCACATTGACGACAGTAAACTTCTTCCAAAACTCCCTTAGACTTTAATAGAAGCCAACTCTCAAACTTGTTGATCTAAATGACTAAACTGTAATTTAGAGACATGTATTTATAAGGAAACTTGATGGAATCTCTAATACACTAAGTCAAAATCTCGAGCTTCTAATGAATTCAACTTATTTTCCCAAACTTGGACTTTCACTTTCCAAAACTTAAACCACCATTTACCAAGCATGAGGGAGGGATTTTCAACAATCCTTCCTTTCTCGGGCTCATGAGAAGTGATTATACACTATAAGAAACTCTTTCCATACCTACACCATTCCTACAAAAAAATTGTTTATCCATAGGAATAGATTTAGTCATCATATTTGAAATATTTTTCACAATATGAATCTTAGATAATTTCAACAATTTGTTTTCTGACATATCTCTAATCCAATGGTCGCAAATATAAATATGCTTGCTTTAATGAAAACTAAAATTTTTGCTCAAGTGAACTGCACTTTGACTATCATAATGTACAACATATTCTTCTTATTTCACTCCAATTTCACTTAGAAATCGATTTTTCCATAGCATAGCCTTGGAAGCTTTAGTTGTGGCAATTGATTCTTCTTAAGTTGTTGATAATATGACACACTTTTGTCACATTGACTGCCAAAAGACAGCTCCACATAAAAACTAAAAAAGTAACAACAAAACCATTGGTAGATTTCCTAGAGTCAGGATCATCTCTCATGTCAGCATCAATATAACCTTATAATATTGGTTTACCATTTTCAAAACATAAATACACTTTGGAAGTCCCTTGCATTTACCTCAATGTCGACTTCATCGTTTATTAGTGCCCCTTGCTTGATTTAGATAAGTGTCAAATGACTACTCTAACAATATATGCTAAATCAAGTCTTGTGGAGACCATAATATACATAAGACTCCCAACTCCAGAAGCATATGGAACATTTTCATGTCTTCAATCTCTATTTCACTTAAGTCATTCTTTTTTAAATTGAATTAACATCCAAGTGGAACAACAAAGGGTTTTGCATTCTTCATATTGAATTTTTTAGGTAATTTTTCAATGTTCTTCTCTTGTGATAGCTATGGTCTTTTCGCTTCTCTATCACGCCTTATAGATCCCAAGATCTATTTGGCTGATTCTAAATCCTTCATGGCAAAGGATTTTCTCAAACTCTACTTCAAGTTTGTAATCTTGGCTATGTCCTGCCCAACAATCAGCCTGTCATCAACATTAAGCAACAATATTGTGAAGTCATCATCACCAAACTTCTTGATGAACACACGATGATCTGAAACATATTTTTTGTACCCATGACCTTCCATAAAAGGTTCAAATTTCTTATACCATTGTCTTGGAGCCTACTTAAGACTATACAAAATCTTTATCAATTTGTAAACCATCTGATTCTTCCCCTCAACTTCAAAACCTTCAAGTTACTTCATGTAGAAAGACCATCTTTGCATCATGTTGTTCCACCTCCAAGTTCATATTTACAGCTAATGCTAAAACAACTCTAATTAAATACATTTTAACCACTAATAAAAATTTATCATTGAAATCAATACGTTTCTTTTGTCTAAAGCCTTTCACAACTAGTCTTGTACTTAGGCTGTGAACTAGCTTCTTCATTCTTAACCCAAAAGATTCATTTGTTCTACAAAGCCTCCTTCCCCTTTGGAAGATAAACTAACTCATAAGTTTGATTATCATGCAAAGACTTTAATTCTTTTTGCATGGCCGTCATCCACTTGTTCTTCTCCTTGTGACTTACAACTTCACTAAAATTTTCTGGCTCACCATTTTTAAAGATAGTCACATATTCTGAAGATGGATACTTTATAGATGGAACCGACACTCTACTTGACTTACTTTGTTGAGGTCCCTCCCCTTGATTATAAGTTTTCATTTCCTATTCATCAACATCATTAACAATATTATCATTAATAATATTTTTATTTGTCACATCATTTTCTTCACTATCATCACTAGCTATAGAAATAGAAACTTCACCTTCTGGTTCCTCCTCACCTTGAGCCAATCCTTAGCTTGATTTGATGTTGATGATTCCTTCAATTTCTCATACTTCTCTAGGGATTTATCTTGGATAGCTTCTTCTTTCCCAAAGTCCTCAATAGTTTGATCTTCATAAAAACCACATTTATTTTAGATGACTTTCTTGTTTTTGGGTCCCAAAGTTTGTAGCCAAACTTGTTACTTCCATAACCTATAAGTATGTACTCCATAGCTTTAACAACAAGCTTGGACCATTGCTCCTTAGGCACATGTCCCAATGTCTTGCACCCAAACACTCTCTAATGAGTGTAAACATGTTAATCAAATAACAAGCAATTAATACAACCTCACCCTAGAAGTATTTAGGCAACTTCGCCGAAGACAATATGTATTTACTCTTTTCAAAAATTCTTCGATTCATCCTCTTAGCCACCCCCATTTAGTTAAGGGAATTGAGAGACTGCCATATCATGCCTAATCTGATATTAGTTTCAATAATGATCAAACACTTTTGAGCAAAATTTTTCACCATTATCATTTCTGAGATGTTTCAGTAATTTTCTTGTTTCTCTTTCAACCATTGCATGAAAAGTCTTGCAATGACCAAAAACTTCACATTTGTTCTTCATGTCATAAACCCACACTTTCCAATAAACATCATCAATAAGTGTGAATTCAACAAACTATTTATGACCATGCCCATTGTTTGCTTTTCTGTGTTCAAAGATACAATAAGTGTCTCAACTATCTTGTAAGGAATTGTGCAAAATACATGCTTCCCAACCATCATCTAAAGTCTTTTTTAATCTAGTAAGTTAAGTTAGAATACTCTTCATTTCATTTAAATGCCCACTTATATCAATATCATCCTTGTACTTTAAATTCATGAGTTTCCTTACCAACAAGTTCGGCTTACCAGAAGTGTTTCTCTCATAGATTTCTTGAAGTTTTTTTCCAAATAGCTTTAGAAGTACAGTTCAAACATACGGTGATAAACATTTACATCCACCCGTTGTCTTAGATAGGTCATGACTTTTCTATTAAGCTTCGCCCAATCTTTGTTGTTCATCCCTTCTGCTTTGACACATATAATGTGCTCAAAGTAATCTTTTCAATAAAAATGATCAATTATCTTACCTTTCTAATATTGCCAGTTGCTAGCCCCCTTAAGAGTCACCACCCTGATATACTTTTCTTCATCCATCTTGAACACCATCAATCAAACAGTCAAACCACCAAGTAGAGGCATGTATTTATAGGCAATCTTGATGGAATCTCCAATACACCAAGTTGAAATCTCTAATTTTCAATGCATTCAACTTATTTTCCCAAACTTGGACTTTTACTTTCCAAAACATGGGCCACCATTTACGAAGCATGAGGGAGGGATTCCCAATAGCAAATATATGCAAATGCCTTTTCCCTTCATTTTTTTTCTTGATGGTATTGCACCAGCAGTAAAAAAAATGATCCAAAATCTATATAATAAAAATAGTAAGGTAAATTAGGCAAATTAATAATGGGGTAGAAAGATGAACTACAGTCTTCATAGTTTCCATGCCCCAGATGAAGTTGAAGGCTAAAAGTTTTTTAATTTTAAGACTATACAAAGGATTGGAGATGCGACATGGAGTTTTCACCTTTTTGGGTAAGAAAGCCAAAAAGATTTTGAGATGTGGATGGTAAGCACGTGGGAAGTCTTGAGAGTACCATTAAAAGCTATTTTTGACTGTACACCCCATAAATTTGGATTTCAATTTTACAGCTCACTTATATAGCCCAAATTTGTTGGGCCTATGAACTCATTAAGTGACAAGTACCCATTCATAATTGTTATTATTAGATTCAAAGAGCTATAAGAATAGCACCATATGGATGCCCATTCGACTTGCAACGGGATACTAAATAAGGTAATGGTGTATCCTATTAAGTGACAAGTTATTTGAGAAATAGTTATTGGGATTTTTCATTTATTACTTAATCCCAATCTATTGTGTTTAGACAAGATAAAAGCAAACAATAATAAACTATAAAAAATTTTCTCCCGCAAACAACATCCCACATTTAAAATGCTTGGTCATTTCTAAAGATGTTAACAATTATATGATTCAAACAAATCCATGGCTGAGATTTTTACTTTCTTATGTTTACTTTTCCCATTTTACCCTTCCAAATCTCTTTCTCCTCCCCGAAGAGTTCCTCATTCCCAAAACAAGTCATCCCTTCCACTGTGGTACGGTGCTGCCATCGCCACATGATCCTCAACATAGGTTGAAATACTCAAGATCAAGGCAAATTTTTTCACTCTTCTTCAATCCTCACTTTTTTTCTAAAAAATTTCCTCCTTGCAATCCAAGTGCTTGCTCATAGTCCATATCTTTTGAGACTTGAACATTTTAGTCAATTCCTATATTAGTCATGCTAGGTAAGGGTAAAATAAATTTAATAGATATTCTTAGAAAACAGATTAGGGATTCAATTATTATAGGGATGCAAAGAAGAGGTCAATATAAGGCAAAAATTAACTAAATATTGGATTTATTAGGGTTGGCTATTTTGGCCCAATTGGCCAAATCTCACATAATTCATTTCCTTACTATATATGATAGAGTAAATCAAAAAACTTAAAAGACTTGTAAATGATAGAGTTCTTAAAACTCTTGATTTTATAGATTTTGATACATGTGTGGACTGTATTAAGAGAAAGCGGACCAATGTGTCTAAGAAGGGTGCTAGGAGGAGTTCTGAGATATTAGAAATCGTACATACATATATATGTTGTCCTAATATGGATTCCTATAGTCCGAAATATTCCATCTCATTTATCAATGACTATTCATGATACATGTATCTCTACATACTTGATAATAAGCATAAAGCATTGGATGTTTTTAAAATTTTCAAAGTGGAAGTAGAGAAACAATGTGGTAAGCAAATTAAAATCATGATATATGATCGTGGTGGAGAATTTTATGGTAGGTCTAGTAATGGTGGACAAACGCCTAGTCCATTTACAAAATTTCTAAAGAGCATGGTATTATTGCACAATATACTATTTCTGGCTCACCAGATCAAAATGGTGTAGCAGAATGAAGAAATAGAACTCTATTGGACATGGTGAAGAGTATGCTTAGCAACTCCAAACTTCCTCATTCATTGTGGAGAGAAGCCTTTAAAACTGCAATGTATATATTAAATTGAGTTCCTACTAAGGCTATTTATAAAATACCATTTGAGTTGTTAAATGGTTGACAATCGAGTTTGAAATATATGCGTGTATGGAGCTGTCCCACTGAAGTTAGGATTTATTACCCTCAAGAGAAGAAGTTGCACCTAAGGACTATAAGTTGGTATTTCATTAGTTATACCGAAAAGTCGAAAGGTTATAAGTTTTATTATCCATCGAATGTCACTAGATTTGTGGAATAAAGAAATGTAAAGTTTTTTGAGGATGAACTGATTAGTGGGAGTGATCAACATCAAAACTTAGTTTTTGATGATGAACATACTAAAAATACTCCTATATTAGGAAATAGACTGCTTATTGTTAGTGACATACATCCTGATTGGGTGAATAATGAACAAGTAGCTAATAAATATTCACATCAAGCTGGAAGTGCTCTAGCAGAACAAGTTGTTCATGAGAAAAATAATAACTGAAGTTCTTGAGCAACCAGTTGATTAACCACCTCCACAAGAGAATGTTAATGAACCATTAAGGAGATCAACTAGAGTGAGAAAACCAGCAATATCTAGTGATTTTGTTATTTACCTACAAGAAAATAACCCTGATTCATTTTCACAAGCGATGGATAGTAATAATTCAAAATTATAGTACGAAGCTATGAAAGATGAGATGGATTCTATGGTTGCAAACCAAGTCCGGGATCTTGTCAAGTTGCCTAATGGGGTAAAAGCTATTGGTTGTAAATAAGTCTTTAAAACTAAGTTCATTAGGCAATATTGAACGATATAAGTTAAGACTCACAGCTAAAGGATTCACACAAAAGGAAGGAGTTAATTATTGAGAAACTTTTCCTCTCGTTTTAGAGAAAGACTCTTTCTATATCGACATCGCACTAGTAGCGCATTTTAATTTTGAATTACATCAAATAGATCTGAAAATAGATTTCCTCAATAGAGATCTAGAGGAAGAGGCTTATATGAAACAACCTGATTGATTTTCTTTAATTGATGGTGAGCATCTTTGTTGTAAGCTTAAGAAATTAATATATAAACTCAAGTAGGCCTCCATTAGTGGTATCTTAAATTTCATAATGTAACCTCTTCATTTGGTTTTGTTGAGAACATTAAAAATCAATGTACATACCACAAGGTTAGTGGGAATAAGATTATTTTTCTTGTCTTATATATCGATGGTATAATGCTTGCAACTAATGATATGGGATTATTACATGAAGTAAAAAGTTTCTTTTTGAACATTTTGATATGAAAGATTTAGGTAAAACATCTTATGTCATTGACATTAAAATTCATAGAGATAGATCTCAAGGTGTCTTGGGTTTATCTCGGAAGGCCTATATCAGTAATGTTCTCGAGAGATTTCAAATCAGTAATTGAACATCTTCTGTAGCTCCATAGTGAAAGGAGACAATTTTAATTTGGATCAATATCCGAAGAATGATCTTGAGAGGGAACAAATGAAAAACATTCCATATGCTTCAGTTGTTGGAAGCCATATGTATGCACAAGTCTCTCCAAGACTAGACATTGCATTTGCTGTTGGAATGTTGGGGAGATATCAAAGTAATCTTGGCATTAAACATTAGAGAGCTGTAAAGAAAGTTATGATGTACCTTCAAGGAATCAAAGATTACATGCTTATATATAAGAGATTTTTTAATTTGGAGGTCATAGAATATTCAAATTCAAATTACATTGGTTGCACTGGATTTCATAAATCCACATCTGGATACATCTTCATGCTTGCTAACATAGTTGTATCGTATAGAAGTGTAAAACAAACTTTAGTTACCACTTCTACTATGGAAGCAAAATTCGCTACATGTTTTGAGGCTACATCATAGGCTATTTGGTTGAAGATTTCATATTTGGCCTTCGAGTTGTTGAGTCTATCTCAAAGTCATTGAAGATGTATTGTGATAATTTAGTTGCTATGTTCTTCACTAAAAACAATAAAAGTGGAAGTTGAAATAAACACATTGATATTAAGTATTTAGCAGTTAAAGAGAGCATTAAAGCAAATGAAGTGTTCATCGAACACATTAGCACTAAACTGATGATTGCAGATCCTTTGACGAAAGGCATGCCACCGATGTTCAAGGATCATGTAGCCTGTATGGGACTTATTTAATTTCAAGGTTGATATGTCATGCTAAGTATATAACATATTATTTATTGAAACTCTATTATTTGTTTGTCTTCTCATTATATGTGTACATATTATATTGGAGTACGACAAAATTATTGTGTGTGTGTGTGTATATTGTAAAACGCACGATTTGAGTCAGGGTTTTATATTCAGAACCGGTCGGTTCTACCGTTATTTTTGAGTCGAGTCAGATTCAGAACATGTGTACTGAGCCGACGCCACTTGCGTGTATGAGCTATGAGGGTCATGCGTACTCAAGTATATGATGATAACGTCATGAACACAGTAGAACAGAATGAGTTATCAGAATGTATGAGAGTATGCCAGTTATTTTTTTAATTTTTATATATAATGGATCGTAGAATTGGTTTTAGGCTGTTTACCGCGTTAGGACGCGTTACGGGCAATTTGGGTAGGTTGATAGTTCTAGAGCACATCATTATGATGTTCTGATTTTTGTTTGATTTTATGGGACTTTTCCCGATTTTTTTTTAGGATTTAATATGACTTAGTTATTATTCTTGACTCGAGCCGAACAAGAGTCAAATATTATTTACGATATTGCCACCCAATTATTTTTCTCACCCCCTCGACGTTTCTTCCTTCTTCCCCATCCAAAACCCCTACCCAACGCCGCCCCCGTGCAACGCCGTCCCCGCTGCTGTAGACGTCACCCTGCTGCAGATCAGCACCGCCTAGCCTCGCCACGGAGTCGCCGTGCCGCCCGACCAGGCCCGACCACCATCGGGCCGCTGTGACGCGAGAAAGCCACACCTTTGTGTCGCGCTTCCATTGCCGATCGCGCCACCGGTGACCATCGCCGCTGCGATCGAGTAGTCCCCTCAACGTCTTCGACCCCCTAACGACCTTCCCCGACCGGAGCGGAGGCCATCGTCACCCAAGCTGGCCAGATCTAGCTACCCATCGCCACCGGCCCTGTTTTAGCCATTTTCCGGCGAGGCACCACCTCCGCCGAACATGTCAACGCCATAGATGCATCAGGCTCACCAAGCCGGTTCCAATGGTACCCAATACCATTGCTTTCCAGCTAGTAGACGCCGCCAACGATTGTCGCCAGAAAACTGCCAGAAGCTATCGGAAAACCGCCGAAATCCACCAGAAAATTGGATTAACTGGAATTCACCGGATCTTTCACGGAGCTCATCATATCGATCCCAATTGAACTTCGGACGGCGACGAGCGCCGAATTTGAGCTCCGAGACTCGCGATGAAACCCTAGTCGTCGCCGATTGTTGACAACGTTAGGTATAATTACCTCCGAATTTATAATTTAAATTTGATGATTGTTAGCACAGCATGCTAGTGTTGGTTTATTGATGTGATTAATGTTTAATTATGGATGAAACGAAGAGTTGCATAATGAGATTAAGCATGAATGAAGAGTAAGTGATCTAATGAGGTAGATCGAGTCTCAGCATGATAAGTGATCAGGACGTAACCTTGAAAAATATAATAAAATTGGTATGAATAGGATGAGTTAGAATTATTTACATTTATGATTGTTTAACTGTTGTTGGATGTTGATGATTGAATTGTGTGTGATGTTCATTGCGTTTGGTGCATCATTTAGTTAGTAGGCGTTAGTATTTAGTTTTGATGTGTAGGTATGGAGTAGGAGCTCGCCGCCTAGGCGCGATGACACGCTTGGAGCTTCTACCAGGTCCATTTAGGACTCGTCTCTGTTTTACGTACTTTTCTATTGTATGTTTATTTTACTATTTGCAGGACGAGTTAAGTGGCGTTTCATTGGATCCCACTTAACTCGGGCCATTTAACCGAACAGTTTTCTGGATTAATAACCCCTCAAGGATGAGATCCCTCGAGGAAAATTTCGAAAACAAGATCCACCACAAGTTGCCTTCGGGCCTATTATATAAATCCCTACCCAGCCCTATATATATATGTAGTTTCGCGTTTTCAGTGAGACGAGAGATGGAGAAACCGACTGCACGTACCATGAGCGGATGCCGTGGCAGTCAAAGCGGGCTCTGGATTAGTGCCAGCAGATTGTTCCATTCCCGAGGGATCCTGACAACTCCGTGTTTGAGTTCCTCACACCCGGAGAACGTGGAGGTTTATGGTTACTGTTTAGTACAGTAAATGTCCAGTCTTGTGGTTCAAAGGGTACTAAAGGTGACTGCCTAAGAGTACTTAGCCTTCGTGCTCAAGGACAGGAGAAATATGGAGGTAAGGAGAGGGCTTAGGATTTGAGACCAGAAAATGAAGTAAGAAAATGTTGAGAGTGGCATCAGTAGCAGTATATCAGTAAGTTTGGGATGCTACCGAATCTGCAGCCCAGTGGCTCCTCAGTAGTGCTCTTCAGAGTGTTCACGTGGAGTATATGATGTTTTCTTTCATATGAGAGTTTGCTCTTATATCCAGCTTGTTATAGTTATTTTATTTTCTGGACCAGTAACACTTGTTACTGACGTGTTTTTATACTATTTTTAGGTAATAATCACGAGTTGGAGGAGCCAGCTTGAAAGGAGAAATAATGTCGTTTGCACACATGTCAGTCGATAGAGTAATTAATGTTTTTGTTATGATATTATCTTGGGAATGACATGAAATGCTGAGACATGGTATGATGTGATTAAATGCTTATGATATGATGATAGGACATAATTAAGTGCTAAGAGATGATGAGATGATGTGAACACGAATAGATTGTGAAATGAAAGTGTATTGGGTTGAGACCCAAGTTTCAAAATGAGTTACAGCATGTTAGATTTTGTATTTTGTATGAATGAAATTGTTTGATATATGGATATATATATATATATATATATATATATATATTTGCATATGTATATTTGACAGGGTGGCCCCTAATTGCACTTTTGGGGGAAACTTTGTCTATTATATTTCAAAGTTTTTATTAATTTTTATCGGGATTGTCTTGGTGTGTACTTTGATTTGCATGTCATCCATATTGTATCATGTTAGGATTCTGTGTATTCATCTATGCATAATGAGTAATATCTTCATCTTAAGACGCCGAGATTGGATCCGCATGAGTTAGGTTCTGGTCAGCCGACCTAACCAGGGCCTGTAACATGCTAGTTCGGTTCACGAGCGTGGACCGGATTTGGGGTGGGGTCTATATATATATATATATATATATATATATATATATATATATAATGTGTTTGGACCCAAACAAACATTGTACGCTATTCATAAAGTTTAAACAACACTGTGGCTTCTTAAGAGTATTTTACATTGTAATACATAGAAGGTAATACTTAACTAAAGAGGGCTTACAACAATGATTCATGTATAATACTTTTCTTTTAAAGTATTAATATGTTGGACAATATTATGCATGGTGATATATGTTTGGATTAAGTAGGAGAATGTTGGAATTTTATTCTAACTTTATGTGGTCTTCGTCATATATATAGTTTATATATTATAATCTAAATATATTAATTACTAATATAATTAAGAATAACCACACTATGGTGGTTGTTCATATAACTTCTTAACGGGAGAAGTTAAATACATTATTTTTCTTTGGGGTTCCTGATATGGATATTTTTTATTTCTGTCTGCCATCACTTTGAAAGTGCAACAAATCAGAAAATCTCAAAAGACCAATTTTGAAAATCTGTTGTGAGATGAGGTGTGATTTTTTTATTGTAAATATATTTATATTCGATTTATACACGTTGCATGCAAGTGTTAGAATGCATGATGAAGATTTTTGTTCCTCAACTAAGACAACAACAAGCTCTACTATGGAAAGATTTTTTGGGTTTATCCCACATCGGTTGTAGAGGTTGTTGGTGATTTATATATAGGCTAATGGGAAAACCTTATTCCTTGAGCTAGCTTTTAGATTAAGAGAGGCTCGTGACACCTATTACGAGTTTCCTTTGGTTGTTTAAAGTCCTTTTGGGGGCCCGAAGGGCCCAATAGTGGTTTCGGAGCTTGGGTGGGGGTCCAAAGGGCCCAACAAGTGGTATTAATGCTTTGGTTCGTGTAGCTATGGTTCATGCCCCGTGGAGGTTTGTGTTGTATTTTCAAGATGATGTTTCGACGGTGCTAGCAAAGGAGTTTCTTCTATACAAGTATGGGAGATGTGCTAGGAGTTCCAATCAGGGGAGATAGAGGACATTCCACATGAGTCGGGAGGGGAGATGTGTTAAAATATTGCCTTCCTCATGTGATGGTGGTTGGCAAGCGGTCGACAATGGTGCTTCAAGTTCAACTGGTGTTCGACGAGTGGTATCAGAGCTTAGATGAGGGCCCAACAAGTGGTATCAAAGCCAAGTTCGAGCTAGGTTTGCCTACGCCGATTGTTGTTGTTTCCTTCATAGGTTCCACCTGATGATTTGAAGAGGAATTTGCCAAGTAGGTGATGTCTGATTTAAAGGGAGTTGTTAGACGGTGATGGTTTCGGGCCACGCCCGATATATGAAGGGGAGTTGTTGGGTTTAACCCACATCAGTCGTAGAGGTTGTTGATGACTTATATATAGGCTAATGGAAAAGCCTTATTCCTTGAGCTAGCTTTTATATTAAGATAGGCTCGTGACACTTATTACGAATTTTTTTGTTGTTTAAAGTCCCTTTTAGGGGCTCGAAGGGCCTAACAGTGGTTTTGGAGCTTGGGTGGGGGTCCAATGGGCCCAACAAGATTTATATGTCTACTATTCTTATTCCACAACTGGGGGCTTCAACGTTACATTCTTCTTCAACAAGGACGCTCTTCGTGAACTCCCATCAAGATTCATCTTTCACCCGAGAGGGGTTGTCCTCATTTGAGCTTTTGAAATTTTGTGGACAACTAGTTTTTTGTCAAAAAGTAAAACAAAAAAACAATAAAAGGCAAAAAACAATAAAAAAGAAAATAAAAATGGAAAAGATTTTAAAAAAACCAGCAAAAGTCAGCATGTCGACCTATTGTCGGACTATGTAATGCTTTAATTTTTATAGGTAGTTGATCGACCATGAGCGTAATGAATACTTTGCCGACCACTCTTTCCTTCGAGCATGCGAGAAGTCGGCGCGAGGGCTATTATTTGCCACAATTATTACTTTAGTCGGCCACATCATCTAGGATTACTTAGAGATTTATGTATGGAAAGCATAAGTGTGATTTGGAGGGAGACTTAAGATAAACACGTACAGCTAGGCCAAAGAGAAGGGATGAGTTGGTAAAAAACATCAGATCAGGATTGGTTGTGTGATAAACACTAGAGAAGAGGTCATGCTCGTTGGGTTGCAAATATATGAAGATGAGTCTGCCTATATCTACCACTTCAAAATTGTGCTTATCATCATGGCTTGATACATGATAAGATCTACTATAGAAGTACTAATGTTAATCCAATCCTTACCCCTCTCGATCTCTATAAATAGCCCCACCTCCCCACCGATGAACTAGATTTGGAGAGAAGCCCGAAACTGTTATTTATATATTTTTAGTTTTTTAATAAAAAAATTAAAGAATAATTCTATCCAAATTAAATAAAAAATAATAAACTATATTTAATTATTATTATTTTTTAATTATTAAAATTATAATGACTTTCAATATTTTTATACAATTATATTTTTATAAAAGTAAGTAAATATTAATTTTTTTTATTTAAAATTAATATATTAACATTTTTTAATTTAATTTGATATATTCCAAATAATTTAAATATACACGCCATGCATGTGTGTGTTTTTGGCTAGTTATAATTATTTATAATTTCACTTGGATATATTTTTATTTACTTTGCATACAAAATTATTAATTTAGTATTGCATTTTATACAAATTATATTAAATATTACGATTTTTAGTAAAACAAAATATTTTAAAATTTTCATCTCAGTTAAATAAAACCAAACAGACTATAGTCGAAAAGAACCTCTTATCTCCTGGCCTACATAGCTTGGCCAGGTTGACAAAAGAAAAGGGTCAGTAGAAATGTTCGCACAAGATCGGAGGAATTGAGAGTGACAGGACATGCCACGAGCTCGCCCAATTTGACTCCGTTGGTCTGTCATGTCAATCTCTGGGAATCTAAAAGGGCCCTTCTACCACAGCCGAATAGGGGGCTCACTCGGAGACGTCCGATAAGATGAGAAGGGTAAGTAGCACCCGTCACTAAAGTTCTCAGTTCTCACGAACACCACAACCTTTTACTTTTTGTCAAACATATGGCCACTTTTCAACCATATTTAAACCAAGGTAAATATCCATTAAGCAGAGCTTAAAACTTCCATTTTATTATCTCACACATAATACAAGAACAAAATACGACAAACAGAATATGTCAAAGTATCATCTGCTCAAAGTGAATGACTAGAGACCAAAAGAAATGATTAAAACATGTCGCTTTGAACTGGACAATAAATAAATGAACATTTAACTCTTAAGTCAGCTTGTAAACAAGAGTTTAACAAGCACAGTACGAGTACAAGAAGAACAAAGGAAATGCCCCGGCAAAGGTGATCAGGATTCGGGTACAAGCTGATCTAGAGAAGCCCTTGCATGGCTTTTGGAGAGAAGATCAACAACTTCAAATGAAAATAAAAAACTGTTTTCGAACACACACGCACATAACAAATAAAAAATTAATAAAAAAACATTTTAATCTTATTCAGATTTTATACATTGATATGAAGCGTGCTGCATACTAACAAAAACTTGTCCACCCTTACAAGGTAGTCACTCATCAAATGAGAATTGCACAAAGAGTGGCAGACAAAAATTGTACAAGCAAATACAAGTACAAGAAGAATCAAGGAAATGTCCTTATAATGTGAATTAGGAACAAGCTGATCCAGGGCAGCTCTTAGCTGCCTTCTAAGTTCTGGGAGAAGATCATATATATATCACCATGCTTCAAACACTCCATCGAGCTCCAGCAGTCCTTGCTCAGCATCAGCCCACGAATAGAGATCATATTCACTTTGCTGTGGCAGAGGAAACGTGAAATCGAACTCATCTAAGTCTGATATGGCCAAGCCCTCCTCCATCTGCGGCTGAAATGGAGGATTTGAAGGTTGTTCGTGCACGGGGTTCAACAGCTGTTCGATCAGAGGATTTAATGGCTGTTCGCAATATTTCGATCTGTCAAGTTTATCAGGACCTTCAATGCAATCCAACTGAGAATTTAACTCCTCATCAGCATCAATCATCCGCAAGAGCTCTTGAACAACAAACATATCATCACTCCCCACCTCTTGATACCGGTACTGATTCTCGTTTTCATTTTCTTTTAGGGTCCCAGGCAACAAAGTAATGAAATTGTCATCTACAATATTCTGCTCCTCGCAAGTGGGATGCAGCATGTTTCGGCCGGAGTCCAGTTCATCTTCACAACTTATCCTTGCATCTCCCAACCTCACTTCCTGCAATGGTTCAGATTGATGAAATGTTGTTGTCGAGGCAGTAGTTGATGAGGATGGTGAGACTACTATTTTCTGGTCCGGCAGATTGAGCCTTGCCCCAGAACTGTACATGGCTCTAGCAGCATCATCATATGCCCGGGCAGCTTCCACAGCAGTGGGAAAGGTACCTAACCAAAGGCGACTACCTCGGTTAGGTTCACGAATCTCAGCAACCCATTTGCCCCAGGTCCTCTGCCTCACACCTCTGTAGATGCATTTTGCGTTCTCAGGGCCACCTTTCCCTTTCATACATCCTTTCTTTGATCCCTTCGCGGCAATCTTCTGGACTTGGTGCAGCCCATCCGAGGTTGAACACATCTGATTATTATGTTCCCTCCATTTATCTAAAGTTTCTGGTATTTCATTACTTCCAATTCTCCTCCTTGGTTTCCGGGTCCTACGCTCAAATAATTAAAAACTTGTTCAGAATGCATAAGAAACAAAGGATAGAACAGAGCACAACAAGAAACATCATTTAAAGCAAATATTATTTTTTTTAAAATATACATAGTTTAAAACTTCCTTACAACAAAAGTCTGCAATAAAAGACCTGAATTAGATCAAGTACCATGCCAGGAAGCAGAATCTACTAGCATATTGAAACATGCTAAACTGGCACAAACAAGTTCCAAATAATGCACGGGTGGCCGCATTTTGAAATGCAAATTTCCCAATTACAAATCCTCTAACCTAAACCTCCTCTCTTTGATAATCCATTTGAATTAAATAACAAATTTCATTCCATATAAACAGAGAAAAAAACATAAACCTCCAGAAGATACCTACAAGTCAATACATCGGAGCCTAATCTCAAATTGGCTTTGTACAACCCAAAAAATAAAGAATAGGAACCAATAAGATAATCAAATCCCAATCTGATCAAGAACGAATGCATTATAAAAAAAACACCAGATTTGTGGCAGAAACAAGAATTCTTAATCCCAGATCTCTAACCTTGTCAACCCCAATTCCCTAAATCGATCTAAAATTAAAAACTTCAAAAGCATATCCAAACCACAATTCGCCCAATGGATCATCAAATCACAATCAAGAACAAACATATCCATACCGGGAAACACCCCATCGCCCCGATTAAGGATAACCACATAAACCCTAACTCCCAAGATCAATCCAAAACCCCACCGACAAAATCAAAAGCAAGAAACGTCCCGCAAAACAACCCACAACCAAAATCAAAATCCCAACCACACAACAAAACATCAAATCAAGAACATAAGCCCTACCCATCAAAACAAATGATCGTGAAGCAGAAAATCAAGCCAGATAAAATAAAAATCAATCCAGAAAAAACCCATTGCCAAATCCGAAGAAGGAAATCACAATCAAATTGGTAATCTGGAGAAGGAAAGGACCAACCTTTGCTGCACCGTCATTGCGCCGACGATAACGAGTTCTTCTGCGACCAAAGTTCGAAGATACTCAGGTTAAGCGAAATTAGGCAATCGCCGCCAGGGGGCGGCCGCGGGTATTTATGCAAACGAGTTGAGGGGGACCGTCAACGTGGGATGTGTCGTGATGGGTCGCGTAATATTTACGAACGGTCTAAAGTGGAACGTTCTCGAAGGCCTATGCGCGACTTATTTTCCCTTCACGGTGTAGCATTTCCGGATTTACTAGTCCACTTCAATTCAGCGTGAGTTTCATCATTTACGTCTGCGAAGAAGAATAAAAATAAGCTGTAAATATAGGCGTAAACGAACCGAGCTGGGCCGAGCATAAATATTTTTTAATTTAATTTAATTTTTTGTAAATATGTTTGAGCTTGTTTGAATATTTGACAAGTTTTGATGTATTATGAGTCAAACCGAACTCGTTCAAAATTCATGGTATTTAAGCTTGGCTCGTATTTAGCTCGTTATATTTTTAATCAGAGCTCAAGTCAAGCTTAAGTCAAGTAAATGTTTGTACTTGGCTCGTACTTGACTTATATAAAATCAAAATTTCTTTCCAATACTATATAAGTTCAATGTGACTTCAATAGTATTGATAAGCCGAGTATTTTTTCAAGTTTGAACACATCGAGCTCGAGTTTTAAGTCAAGCCAAGCCGAATACTACTTAGCTCAAGCTCTATTCATTGCTTAACGAGCTATCCATTTCGAGCCGAATATTTTTTCGAACACAAAATTAACGAGCACGAATTCAAACCGAATTGAGCCAAACGTAAAATGTTTGCGAGCAGGTTTGACTTATTTATATTCACGATTTAGTGGGCCTTACCAAAGATCACGATGCAAATGTTTTTTCAAATGTACTTGGATGACCTTGTACTTGAGTTTTGGCTAAGGGTTGGGTTAATTTTTTGTTGGAAATATATCATTAATAACCATTTTTCAAAGATTTATTTCAAATGTATTTTTAATTAATATTACATCAGGCATGTTGCAAAATTTTTTCAGTTTTAATGATAGTCAACTCTTTAAGGTAATTGGACGCTTCAATAGCAAAAAATATTTGTTAAAAGTTAAAATTTTCTCTCTTCCTCTTATAATTTAGCCTACGAAAATTTACTCAATACCTTTTATTCTTTTCCAAATTATAAAGTCTATACTAGTTAAATCATTACTGTGTAGTTTGGAGTTGTAACACCCCGATTTTGGTTCACCTAAGAACCGAATCAAAACTATTACAATCGAGTTGAGTCATGTTTAAAATTATTGGTCGATAAGACTCAATCAATAAAATAAATTGAATCAACCCGCTTGACGTCATGAGAATGAAGGACATTGTAAAATATTCGTCAAAACATATCGTATATAAATAAAAGTAAGAAGAAAATAATTTTATTGAGCTCAAGTGTGTATATCGTTTATCTATCCTCCCACGAACGTCAACTCAGGATTATAAGACCTACATATGTAATATAAAAAACATCAATAACGAGTGTTACTAGTTCAAAAATAACTAGTACAAACTGGAAAATGAGTATTTATATTACCTACAGAAACTTAAGAAACTTCAAAATTGCCTCACACTAGGCGGTAAGCAAACATACTTAAACAAGTGTCGTCACACATGCACGGCTAATATTCATATTCATACATACAACGCTTATGCCCTCACATCTTCTATATTACACCTGCTACGGTACTCAAGTGGAAAAAGGAACTGTTAATTTAGTGCCATAAATTCCGAAAATGTGTTGCGTTATGAAGTACCCTCATACACCACACTACGTCAAGGTTTGAAGGATTACTAGTGCGGTCCATACATTTCTCTTACCACTCACTCTCTTATTCGTCAAATCTGTAAAATGCGCGTACTTATATAATAAGTTTAGGGATGAGGCTTGTATTATATATTTTTAAAGCTTCAATTCAAAAACCAACAAGGGATCCCATCCTTGTAGTTTTATTAAACATGTGTAGAAAACAATGCTAAATGGCTCGACATCGGAGGGATCCGAGAAAATACTGCCGATGTTGTCCTACATTGAAAACATGATTAAACTTGACACATAGGAGTCAAGCAAAGATCAAGCAAAGGGAGAGCTCTACAAACCCGTGGTTGAAGCTCCAAACGCATTGGCACATCTACGGCAAGCTTGGAGTCCGTAACTACATCGAAACCCATAGCTAAGTAAAATACCGATGTCTCTATATGACACGTGCTAATTATATGTGCTCACATCATCAATACAACACAATAAATAAGACAATGCTAAATAAACCTACAACTAAATGTTAGCACGGAAATTGGGACATAATAAAGAAAATAACTAATAAATAAATAAATAAATAAGGAAATGCACTCATATATATTTAGATAAATAATAAATATATAAACATAAATAATACTCTAATCATAAAATAATAATATAACTATACTATATAAATGCACATCTAAATACAAGTAAATATCAACACATACTCATGTTAGTAAATATATAAATATATATATATATATATAATTCAATAAATAAATAAATAAATAGTTAATACTCATTAATCATGAATATTAATAATATCATAGTAATAAAATACAAGAATACATAATTAAATACAAATAAATAATAACATACACATGAACAAACCAGTAGATAAATAAATAACTAAATAAACACAATTTAGTAAACATAAATAAGACTAATATTATTAATTAAATATATCATTATTAATAATAACTAATCATATAAGCATGCATTATAATAAATAAATACATGAATAACAAGAAATGAATAATAATAAATAAATAAATAAAATAAAATAATAAATAATAAATAAATAAATAATCATAGCATCCAAACATGGTAAATCATATGAATATTCATTTAAACTAATGTAAGAATGCTTGAATTACCAAAAACGGTTGAAAATGGCAAAAAATGGTTGAAAATGCACTAAACTGGACCGAACTGAGTTGAACAAAATTGAGTTCGGCAGAGTCAACATGGTTTGGGTTAAATAAACTATTGGGTTGGGCCTGCTAGGCTAGTCTAGATTGATGGACACAGACATGGGTTCGGACTGGTGGCCCCGAAGCAAACACGACGCGAGGTAGGTGGATGCGAACAGGGGTAAACGGGCATGACGGGGCGGCCATTGTCCATGGCCGAAAAACTCGGATGGCAGTCAGGCTGGGCTTGCCGCCGGTCGAGATCAACTGAGGGCGTCAAGGCAGAGATGTTGGTGGTGATGATTGGTGGAGTCCAGCCACTGGCTGGCCGAAAAATCACTAGGAAGAAGGTGGAATCACCACGAGTGTGGCGGCATCATCTGGCGGCGATCATGGCCACAGAGGTGGCCATGGGTGGTCTCAAAATGGAGATCTCAGAAAGATGAAGCTCTATTGGTGGTCAAATTGGCTGGGTGTCGCTCGCCGTCGTCGGAAAACAGCTCAAATGGCAGCTACGGCGATGGAAACCGATTGTATAAACTCCGTCACCGGCGGCGCTAGTGGTCGTAAGAGGTATGATTAGAAGACTGGCCACATGGCGGTCCTAGTGGTGCCGGTCCTGTGGTTGGGGACAAGCTGGAGACTTGCCGGCGGTGAGCAAAAGTGACGGTCGTTATGTTGGAAAACTCCGAAATCGTAGAAAATCTATGGAAAAATAACATAGTGAAGCCAGGGCTAATGTGGATGGCTCAGATCTTGCCATGTAGCATGATCCGAACATATGACAACTCATAGCCTAGTGGGGCCCACCTATTGCTATATGCAATATACATATGGACGGAAAGCTCCGATCGAGACCATCCAAAGTTAAAACTAACTCGAATCCTAAAATGACTCTATAGGTAGGAATTAAGGTAAGAAAGCTAAATGGGCCTCGAACCCTGAATTCAATCGGGTGAAAAGAATTTGCCAATCAATCAAGTTGGGCCCATAGGGGCTTAATCCGATGATCCAAAATCCCTAAGATGCATGTAAATGATATACCTTAAATATCCTAAACGGATACTAAACGTTGTGACAGACTAAAACCTTGGCTAACTCACACAAATCATTTGTATATCTTGCGTATACAATGATAACTTACGTTACGTTATAGCCTAACTGAATCTATCATCAGCATGTCGGGTATGCTTAGCCACCATAACATGTTCATATGGCCATCTAGGCCCCATACTTGTATTCTAAAAATTGGTCTGGCCCAAGCTTACTCAAAGTGACTAGAGACTGGCCCGAATCAGGCAAATTACAAGCAGGTAAAACCTAACCCAAAGCTGGGTTTTACAACCTCTCCTCCTTATAAAAATTCCATCCTCAAAATTTCTCGGACCCAACTGAAAATGCCACTGTGTAACACCCCAATCCGGTTTACTCTCAACCCATACCAGAACTGTTACAAAGGATCGAACTACTCGTAAACCGATTAAGTTGGCTGACCCAAAACCTAAACGGCTACGACATAACCCTCTCGACGTCTCAAGATGGAGCACGCCGCTAATGCGCAAACAATATATGAATGAGATGCAAAACCCTAACAGGATACTACGTGAATGTCATGATGATAGCCACACACAAAAATAATTAAAATAGCAACAAAATTCATAAAAATCCTAGAATAAAACGGACAGAGTCTCCTCTAAAAGTGCAATAAGGGGACGACCTGTTAAAATACAGCACAATATAGTATATATATAAAACAATAATTTATATCGCAATAGAATTCAAATCATCCACACATATTGTAATTGGCATCTCGCCCACCTGCAATTCATGCTCATCATGTTTTTGTTCATTTTCAACTCAACATAGCTGATCATTCCTGGACATTAGAACATTTCCAAGCATTTCTAAAACAAGGCATACAAGCCTCACAAACACATGCATATATACACAAACATGTAAATCTAATACAACAGCCAATCACATCACATCTTACGCAAAAGTCGGCGCGGCGCCAGGTATGTGTGTGCAATGCAAACGCTAATCCTTCGTCAAGGCCGGCATACACCATTCATCGTCCTCACCTACATATAGTAGAAAAACGTCAGCAACGGGTGTCACTGGTCCGGAAATAACTAAGTATCAAACTGGAACATGAGAGCAAACTCTCATGGAAAGCAAACAATCATATATCTTCCTCAAGAACTCTCATAAGGGCAACTACAAAGGAGCCGTTGAGCAGCTGACTCAACAGCATCCTGATCTATCTGGTACTGTGCCTCTCACGACACTTCTTTTCAGTACTTCACGTAAAACTTTATCCTAAGCCCTCTCCGAACCTCCATATTACTCCTGGCCTTGAGCACGAAGGCCGAGCACTCTCAGGCAGTCGCCTTTAGTACCCTTTGAACCACAAGTCCGGACATGCGCTGTACTAAACAGTACCCGTAAACCTCCACGTTCTCCGGGTGTGAGGAACTCAAACGCGGAGTTGTCAGGATCCCTCGGGAATGGAACAGTCCGCTGGCACTAATCCAGAGCCCGCTTTGACTGGCACGACATCCGCTCATGGCACGTGCAAGTCGATTCATCTTCTCTTGTCTCACTGAAAACTCGATAAAACTATTTATAGGGCTGGGTCGGGATTTATTATAATAGGCCCGAAGGCAACTTGAGGTGGATCTTATTTTCGAAAACAAGCTCGAGGGATCTCATCCTCGAGGGTTATTAATTCCGAAAACAACCGACCAGATGACACGTGTTAGGTGGGGTCCGATAAATCATCCACCTGACACGTCCTACGATCAATAAATCAAATCACCGATAGAGTAGAGCGATAAAACCTGAGAAGCGTGTCCTAACGGACCTGTCAGAAGCTCCAAGCGCAGTCTCGTGCCTAGACGGCGAGCTCCTGCAACGAACCTACATGAACATAACTATTTACTAACGCCCATACATATATGATGCACGCCTATATAACTAATATATCCACATGCATACATGAATCTAATCAAACATGACAATCATCTCAACAATCACACTAAATCTCTAATTATCAAGCAAGTTAATAATTTTATGATTTCATATGTTACTTATTACCTAACACTTTTAATTCCAATTTCAAAGCATACCTATTCTAATTAGGTGACAATGGTTTAATCAATTTAATCCATTTAACTTAATACTAGCATGCAAAACCTAATTCATGCAAATTCATAAATTAACTCGTTAACAAGCATTTAATTAACTATTCCATGGTTTACTAACAATTCCATTAGCAAGCATTTACATCACGCAACACAATCTACGCTAATCATCACATGTTTATCATAATTCACAATTAATTAAACTAAAATCATGAAGTTAATAAAATTAATTCCAATATGCTACCATGACCACAACATGTATGTAATAATTCTAAAAAAGAAGGAAGAACCACCTCGCGATCGGCGCTGAAATCGGTGCCGACGGACAAAGGCGGTGAAGGCGCGCCGGCGGTTTTCCGGCAGTGTCCGGTGGTTTTCCGGCGACTGCTCCGGCGGGGCAATCAGAGGTAGGGGTTAGCACCGTCTCGGTGAGCTTGACCCAATGGTGGTGA
Source organism: Piper betle (assembly GCA_033002965.1). NCBI lineage: Eukaryota > Viridiplantae > Streptophyta > Magnoliopsida > Piperales > Piperaceae > Piper > Piper betle. Next base: position 211,636 of record JAURVB010013406.1, on the reverse strand, counting down.
CGACAAGGGCAGCCGCGGCGGCGATGGCCACCGACGGCGGCGTCGAGTGCGGTCGGGGCGGTCGATCGCTCCGATCAGACCCACGGCCGGCCTCGACGGCGGTGCTAGGTAAGGGGGAAAGGTAGGGGAAGTCGAGGGGAGAGCTTCGACGTCACGGCGGCGGCGGTCTGGCGCAGACGGCGGCGGAATCACGTCGGGAACGGCCGTGAAATCGATGGCAATTTCCGGCGTCACGACGGCTGGACGGTGGCCGGGCGTGGTCGGGGCGGCAAGGCGACGGCACGGCCGGGCTGGGCGGCGTCGATCGGCGGCGAGGTGGCGTCGGCGGCGGTGGCAAAAGTCTCAAGGGCGGCGGCTAGGGTGAAGATGTCGGGGTTTGGGGGAGGAAGATGAGAAGTATAGGGCGGTGGCAAAGTTGTAAATAAGACTTGACTCGACACCGGCTCGAGTCAAGAATGATAACTAACTCGGAATAAATCCTAGAAAAATCCAGAAAAATTGGGAAAAATCCCATAAAATCAAATAAAACAACACAACATCCAAATGACATGCTGTATAACTAATAACCCACCCGAATACCATCTAACGCGTCCTAATGCGTTATTCGGCCTAAACTAATTCTACGGTCACAACATGAAAAAATAAAATCATCAACTGTATACTCTCATATCTACTGATAACTCAGTCTGCTGATGCGTATCTGACGCTATCATCGATACTTGGGTATACATGAACCCTCATAGCACGTGCACACGGTCGGCCTCGGCCCCGCACACGTGTTCTGAAAGCTGAACTGACTCGAACCACGGTCAAACCGACCGGCTAACGACTATAAAACCCTGACTCGAGTCGCGGGTTTTACACACTGAGCTGGCAAAACTAAAGTTGTTGAGCTATAACATGGAGGGTAGCTTTCCCTCAAAGGCTAGCTGCATACGACCCAAACAAACCAACATGAAGTTATAATACTAAACGCTGACGAAGATCACTAGCTCCTTACTAATCTAGCTGGACAAGACCACACATGGTTGAATCATTTGGCTAAACATGCCATATATGCTGGAATCATCTGGCTGAACTAACCATACATGCTAGAATCATATGGTTGGGCTGGCCATACATGTTGAAATCATTTGACTAGACTTGCTCCTAGGGTCACTATAAACTATGGGGACTCAAATGCAACGACCACGACGGGAAAAGCCCAGGTCCACCCCTAAGGGTCTACTGGGTGGTCAAGAAGATACTTTAAAGTACTACAGGGTACTAGTTTGGGCTACATTAGAAAAAAACTATGTTGGTAAAGGTATGTGGTCTAACATGTACCCATGTCACTCTCATCCTCATCAATGTGATAGGTCAACTACGTGTACCCTCAGGGCACTCTACTCCAAGTCCTACAATATTACTAGGGTGTCTTGTGAGTCCTACTAGCATATGGTGAACTCTAGTACCAAATAAGAGAATATGCTAATGAACTATATAGTTCATTGTCGCCAGTCTAGGTCAAACACTTAGGTGTCCCTGTAAGAGGAACTAGATTGCTCACTAGGTCTTAGTTAACTCATTCCCTAGTCAAGTATCTCACTATGTTCCATAATGAAACAAGGACAGCTGCTATAACTCTACTGCAAGCTATGGCTCTTGCAACTATCTACATAGCTACTAACTGCTGCTGATGGGAACTCTATGTGACGGAATGATAACGAGCACACATGTACATGCACAACGTGTCTCAAGGAGTATGATAGCATACTCTGCATGGAATTGTGGAATCTGCATCTGGTCTCTTGCACATGCACTAGTTAATGTCTGCTTCATCACAACCATCTAGAAAATAGATGTAGAATTGATATATTTGGAAGGATAAGTATAAAAATACTCGGGTGAAGGCCCGGCTCTATTTGATATCTCTTGTTACGTGGAAAGAGACTGGATCTCTCATGGAAAACTGGTCACAGTGCTCTTGGACTCTAACTAGTATGTGTCCCATCCTCACGTGGTCTAATATCATGTCTATTGGAAGAGTACACTGATATAAGAAAATCTTACATGGTATGTACATCACTCAATTTGTAGTGGTGTAAAGGTAATCGTGCAAGTCATCATGGTAATAAAAACTCTCTATAGGATACTGGATGGCTTAAAAATATGGGTAGGTCCATGTATATATCTCGAAGATCATCATGATTGGACTCCACTATAGGTGGCCTGCCTATGGAACTATCAATTAATGACGTGTCTAAGAGACGATTCCTAAGTGGCTCTAGTTCAATCAATTAACAGTAAGCATGTGTTTCTCAATACCATACTAGTCACACACTTCTAAACTGATCGGGTTCAAATGACCTAAAGAACCACTATCTCTCCTCGAGTCTACGAGGACTCATAGTGAGGTTTGACATGTGTCTCGCCCATTCTTCAGTGGCGTGTGACCTGCTATCCCGTACTGATTTGTAGTGCTAATCTTGACTCACATGACTACTACCGTTGTGGTAGACTCTCAAGCAAAGCTGTCAATTAAGATGAGCATACATTGGTTTCCCTCTATCTGGTCAACATGATCCAGTCTAATTGAAGTCCATGTCTACGTCGCTCCCAAGCTTGGGTGAAGTTGTCTCCTCTATACTGGTATGTCATCTGCTACCTACATTGTAAGTCCTAAACAGTACCATGAAAGGTACCTCCAATACTTTGGGCAAAGGCTAAATCCTATGTCTTAAAATAAGGACCTAATCGTGCTGGCAAAACATAAGGAAAACATTGTTTCCCTAATTGACACTCTCTCACTAAACCCATCATCTACGCCAAAATTCTAGTATAAGTCAAACATCTCTTTCTAGCTGGGTCAAACTCTAAATGAGTTAAACTGTGTATCTAATCATTTGCTAACCATTTGTTCTGTGTAACCCTAACTGTGGGTTACACGTATGTTGTCACACTGACTGAACAATCTGACCACTGTGGTCATCCCATCTGGATACCATACTATCATGTTCTTTAACTTTGACCATGAACATCCATTTGATGACTGTCACTAACGTTGTCTAATGATACTATCTTTGCAATTCACATTTGACCTAAGGATGTCAAGTCAAGGCAACGGTATGCAAGATAGTTGTGAAGTTCACCTTGTGCCATCACATCATAATAATTCAAGTACACTTAACTTTTCTTTATCTGGCTGATGTTACCATAGTTGTATCTTGTCCACAAGCTCTAACCCTACTCTACTCTAAAACTATGACATGTGGTCTCTATGCAATGCTAAGAACATCCTTAAGTAGTTGTCCTCCTATAGGTTGAGGTAATTACTTGGCCCTTACTTCCACAATAGCTGCTTGACTATATCGACGGTAGTGCAATATACGGACGGTGGTTGTACATCACGGACAACAGTAGTGCACATTCGATTGGTGGTAGTGCATCACGGTCGGTGGTTGGGCAACTTGGATCGGTGGTTGTGCATCACAGATGGCAGTTGTGCTACTCAGACGGTAATTGTGCAACTCAGACAGTAGTTGTGCATCACGAAAGGTGGTTGTGCTTCCAACTGCTGAAGATTTGATCCTGATTATGTACGTCGTGAACCCATTATTGTCTCTGGCATATTTATCTCCACGTGTCTATTTCCCTAGAGGTAGCTGCTATCAACTCAACTCAGGTTATCCAACCATGTGTGTTTGATCCAGAGGGATCTAAATCATAGTGGTGACACGTACGATGGAAAAATAATATTGAGCCCACATTGGTCTCCTAGAATTTGGAGTAATTGTTCCCATAAGCACTGATTGGTTCTCAATAGCAATCACTAATCTGGCCTTGGTAAATAGAGTGAAATCTAGTCAACCTTCTAAATTCATAGTCAAAGGTAATCTTTGTCATTCTCAGTGTGTTCTGGCCTCCGTCTATTGTAGAGTGGCCAACAATACTATTAGGACAGACATACACTAGTAGAAGAGGGGGGAGGGGGAGGCAATGAAGTGTCCATGGGACTATAGATGAACCTTGCTACTCATCCTCATCCACTGCTATCCCTTGAAAGTAGTCGATCCAAGTCATCTACCCAAGTTAAAGATCTATAGTCCATTCCCGCTTATAAACATGATCTTACCCTAGTAGGTATTATATGTGGGATTCAGTTGAGGGATCTCACAATCTATGCCTAATGGATCTGTTTAAGGCACTCGATGGTCCATGCTCATGTGTAACGTAATTACGTGAGTATCTCCATACTCCAAGATTCCTACTTGTGCCATCTCTTATAACTCTGTTTTACGATTTATACTATGTTCTAAGGAAGGACTAATGCGGTGACATGCGAAAGACTGGAAAATATTGCAATGTGGTTACCAAAGTTCTAGGTACTTGTAGTCACCATCCAGATCAACCTCAACTAATTAAGCATGTAGACACTCTTAAATCGTCCAAATCTTTGGCATAGTAAAAGTGAAGATGTGTCTCTAAACTTATCATGACATGCCTGTGAAATCCATGTTGGCATCTACATAAATCATAATCTCATATCCATCTCATAAGTCCTCTATAATTGCAAACACCTAAGCATACACAACTCAGGTCTCATTGAGCACACCATCTGAAATCCTAAGAAAAAGACCAAAGAAAATACATGTCAGCTTGGCTAAAGACAGCTCCACACACTTGGCTCAAAACAAAATTTTTTCATCTCAATCAACCAAGACATGGCTCAGATACCAACTGTAACACCCCAATTTCAGTTCACCTAAGAACCGAATCAGAAATATTACGATTGAATCGAGTAATGTTTTAAGTTGTTGGTCGGTAAGACTCAATCGATAAAATAGATCAAAACAACCCACCTTGTGTCATGAAAATGAAAGACATTGTTAAATAGTCATCAAAACACATCAAATATAAATAAAAGTAAGATGGAAAATAATTCTGTTGAGCTCAAGTGTGTAAGTGTTTATCTGTCCTCCCACCAAAGTCGATTCAGGATTACAAGACATACATATATAATATGAAAAATGTCAATAACGAGTGTTACTGGTCTAAAAATAACTAGTACAAACTTTCAAATGAGTGTTTCATTACCCACAGAAACTTAAGAAACTTTAGAATTGCCTCACACTCGGCAGTAAGCAAACATACTTAAACAAATGCTAACGCGCATGCACGACTAATATTCATTTTCATACATTCAATGCTTATGCCCTCACATCTTTCATATTACACCCACCACAGTACTCAAGTGGCAAAAGGAGCAATTAAGTTAGTACCATAAATTTGGGAATGTGTTGCGTTACACAACACCATCATATACCACACTACCTTAGGGATTGAAGGAGTACTAGTCCAGTCCATACATATCTCCATACCGCCCACTCTCTTATTCATGAAATCCGTAAAAATATGCTTGTTTATATAATAAGTTTAAGGAAGAGGCTTGTATCATATATTTCTAGAGCTTCAATTCGAAAACCAATAAGGGATCTCATCCTTATAGTTTTATTAAACATGTGTAGAAAACACAGTTAAATGGCCTGACATTGGAGGGATCAGATAAAATGCTGCCAATGTTGTCCTACGTCAAAACACAATTAAACTCGACATAGAGGGAGTTAAGCAAAGATTAAGAAAATGGAGAGTCATACTGACCTATGGTCTAAGCTCCAAGCGGATCGACACATCGACGATGAGCTTGGACTCTGTAACCACTGCTAAGTAAAATACCAATGTTTTTATATGATGCATACTCATGGTGTGTGCTCACGTCACCAATACATCCTAATAAATAAGATAGTGCTAAATAAACCTACATCTAAACATCAAGCACACAAGTTGGGACATAATAAGGAAAATAATTAATAAATAAATACATAAACAAGGAAATGCACTCATAGATAATTAGATAAATAATACTCTAATCATAAAATAATAATATAATTATACTATATAAGTACACGGCTAAATACAAGTAAATATCAACATATACTCTTGTTAGTATATATATAAACATATAAAATAATTCAAATAAATAAATATATATATATATAGTTAATACTCATTAGTCATGAATATTAATAATATCATTGATATACAATACAAGAATACATAATTAAATACAAATAAATAATAACATACACTCGAACAAACCATTAGATAAATAAATAAATCCAATTTAGTAAACATGCATTATAATCAATAAATATATGAATAACAAGAAATAAAAAATAATAAACAAATAAATTAATAAATTAATCATAACATCTAAACATGCTAAATCATGTGAATATGTATCTAAACTAATGTAGAGATTCTCGAATTACCAAAAAACGTTCGAAAAATGGTCAAAAACGGCTGAAAATGAGCTGAACCAGATCGAACCAAGCTAAACCAGCCTAAGTTGGGCTGAGTCAACATGGTTTGGGTTAAATAAATTGTTGGGTTAGGTCAGCTAGGCTAGTCTGGACTAATGGACACAGACACGAGTAAGGACTGGCGGCGTCGAACATGGGCAGGCGGACGCAAATGTGGGCAGGTGGACGCAAACGTGGGCAAGTGGACACGAACATGGGCAAACGGGCCTGATGGGGCAGCTGTTGCCAGTCATCGGAAAATGCTGACGGCGGCAAGGCTGGGGTCGCCGCTGGTCGGGATCGACTAGGGGCGTCAAGGAGGAGGTGTTAGTGGTGACAATCGACGGAGTCCAACCACTGGCTAGCCGAAAAATTGCCAGAAAGAAGGTGGAATCACCACGGGTGTGGCGACATTGCCGGCGCCTTTTGGGGTGACAGCGGTGGTCGTGGGTGGTTTAAAAATGGAGAACTCAAAAAGATGAAGCTGTGTGGATGGTTGGATTAGCCGGGGGTGGCTCGCCGGTGTCAGCAAACAGCTCGAACGGCAGCGGCAGCGATGGAAACCGGATGTATAAACTCCACCACTAGTGGTGACTAGGCGGCACCGGTGGTCGTAATAGGTACAAATGGAAAGCCTGTTGCGAAGCAGTCCTAGTGGTGTTGGTCTAGTGGCTGTGGGCAAGTCAGAGACTCGCCGACTGTGAGCCGAAGTGGCAGCAATAATGGTGGAAAACTCCAAAATTGTGGAAAATCTATGGAAAAATAACATGGTGAAGACAAGGCTGACGTGGATGGCTCAGATCTTGCCACATGGCACGATGTGAAAGTTCGACAAGTTTTGGCCTAGTGGGGCCCACCTATTGGTATATGCAACATACATATGGATGGAAATCTCGAATCGGGACCGTCCAAAGGCAAAACTAACTCGAATCCTAAAAGTGACTTTATAGGCAAGAATACCCTAAATTCGATCGGGTGAAAAAAATCTACAACTCAATCAAGTTGAGTCTACATGAGCTTAATCCAGATGATCCAAATTCTCTGAGATGCATGTAAGTGAGATATCCTAAAATCCTAACGATGTGCCAAACACTAGTGATGCTTAAATCTGGGCCTAAACACGACTAACTCATACCAATTTTGCGTATGCTCATGGGATATAATGATAACTGGGTGTTCTGTTGTTGCCTAAATAGTTCTTTCATGCGTGTTGAGCACGCTCATTCAAATAACGTGCTCATGTGTGCATATGGACCCATGCTAGTATTCTGTAAGTCGGTATGGCTCGTGATTGAGCGAATTGACTTGCGACTGGCCAGAACCAAAGGAAATTACTGAGTAAGGTAAACCCTAACTTAAAAGCTGGGTTTGCAAGACTACTCCTGGGTAACCCATCTGCCCCTCCCTAATCTCCATTGCTGAAGACAAAGAGTTACTTTGGGAACCAAAATTCTTTTGGGAGCGTAATTTCTATGATTGTCCTAAAACCTGATTGAGGAGATGGGTGTAATCGGATGGCTCAGTCTCACTCGTTTGAGTTTTAAACCAATTTTGCCAATCCCATTTTAACTTATACTTTTAGGCAGTAAGCAACCGATTGACTCATCCCTTTCTTCCTTCTTTTCTCCCCTTTCTCTTTCTCCTTTCTCCTCATATCTCCATTCCCCTCTCTTCCTTCCCCTTCCTTCCTCTTTCCTCCCCTCTCTTCCTGCCTGCACCACCTCCTTCCTCACCTCTTGTTCTCTTCTCCTCCTATCCCTACCCCCTTGTTGACAACTATCGCTGCTGCTCGAGCACTGTGTTGCCCTCCTCTCGTCCTTCTTCCTTCCTCCATTTCTTCCCTCCCGTTCTTTTGTTTTCAACATGACATATATAAAACCCGTGATTCGAGTCAGGGTTTTATATTTAGAACCAGTCGGTCCACCCGATATTTTTGAGTCAAGTTGGTTTCAGAGCATGTGTACTGAGCCGATGCCAGTTGCCTGTACGAGCCATGAGGGTAATGTGTACCCAAGTATATGATGATAACGTCATGAATACAGCGGAAAATAATGAGTTATCAGAATATATGAGAGTATGCCAGTTATGTTTTTTATTTTTATATATAGTGGATCGTAGAATTAGTTTTAAGCCGTTCATCGAATTATGACACATTGTGGCAGTTGGGTGGGTTGTTAGTTATAGAGCATGTCATTATGATGTTTTGGGGTTTATTTTATTTTATTGGATTTTCCCTATTTTTCTAGATTTTTTAGATTTTATACGAGCCAGTTATTATTTTTGACTCAAGTCAAAGTCGAGTTAATACTTATTTACGATATTGCCATCCATCACCCATGACCCTTTTCTTTTCCCCCAAACCCTGATCACTGCCGCCACCACCCCTGTGTTCATCCCCGCTGCCACTTCCAACGTCGTCTTGTCACCAATCATCGCCGCTAAGCCCTACGCAGCGTTGCTGTGCCACCCCAAGCACCCCGGCCATCATCTGGCCTCCATGACACCGGATCGCCATGCCCGCGTTGCCCTCAAGTCGCCGATTCTACCGCCAGTGACTGTTGTCGTCACCATCCAGTGGTCACTTCGACGTCTTCGACGAACCCACGACCCTCCTCGATTGAGTGGAGCCCAACACCGTCCATCCTGGCTAGATCTTCCACACCATAACGACAGCTCCATTTTAGCCATTTTGTGGCGAGCTGCCCCTCCGCCGACCACGATCGGGCTACCAAGCTCTGTTCCAACGGACCCAATACCCTTGCTGTTTCGCCAGTAGATGCCACTGGCGACTACTGCCAGGAAAGCTGCCAAAAAGCCATTGAGACCTACCGGAAAACCACCGAAACCCGCCAGAAAACCGGGATTCTATGGAATTCATTAGTTCTTTTGCGGAGCTCATCCAGTCGAACCCACTCGGACTTCGAACGCCGAGGAGTGCCAAATTTGAGCTACTGAGATGCATGACGAAACCATAGCCGTCATTGATTGTCGACAACAAGAGGTATAATTACCTCTGAGTTAATGGTTTAAAATTGATGATTGTTAGCACAACATGCTATGATTGATTAATTGTCATGAATAATGTATGACTATGAATGAAGTGATAAGTGACATGATTTGATTAGTTGAGAAAGAATGGTAAGTGATCTAATGTGGTAAATTGACTCTGAGCATGCTAATCTAGTATGACATAACTTAGAAAAATACAATAAAATTGGTATGAATAAGATGAGTTAGAATTATTTTCACATTTATGATTATTTGATCGTTGATGGATGTTGTTTGCACTGTGAGTGTGTTGATCATGACGAGTTTGATGCATCATTTAGTTAGCATGCATTAGCTTCTAGATTTGATGTATATGTATCGAGTAGGAGCTCACCGCCTAGGTGTGAGGACACGTTTAGAGCTTCTACCAGGTTCATTTAGGACTTGTTCTCTATTTTACGCTATTCTATTGTCTACTTGATTTATCATGCGCATGACGAGTTAAGTAGTGTTTTATCAGAATCCCACTTAACTCGGATCATTTAGCCAACAGTTTTCTGGATTAATAACCCTCGAGGTTGAGATCCCTTGAGTCAGTTTCGAAATTAAGATCCACCACAAGTTGCCTTCGAGCCTAGTGTATAAATCCTTACCCAGACCTATAAATGTATAGTTTTCGTGTTTTAAGTGAGAGATGGAATGAGGGTTATCGATGGCCACGTCTTGAGATAGGGCGTGTGCTGGTCAAAGCTGGCTCTAGAGTTGGGGAAAATCCACTTCAATCCCGATGGGTTCCTGACAACTCCACCTTTAAATTCCTCAAACTCGTAGAAGTGTAGAGGTTTCAGGTACTGCTGTGCAGTGCATGTCTAGACTTGTGGCGTAAAAGGGTACTGAAGGCACATGTCTAAGAGTACTCGGCCCCTGTACTCAGGGTTAAGAGTAATATGGAAGATGTAGATGGCGGAAGAGAAAAGAATGAATTTGCCATGCAAGAGATAGATGGAATGGCCAAGGAAAGGGAATGATGTGGAAAGAGAATGATATGGTAAGAGAATGATATGGAAAGGAGACATTGCCGCCTAAGGGCGGCTACTCATGTTGTTGCCCTTATGAGAGTTCTTGAGGAAGTATATGAGGTTTTTATTTAACAAGATAGTCAACTCTCCTGTGTCAGATTGTTATTAGTTATTTTCTGGACTGGTAACACTCGTTATTGATGGTTTTCTAATATATGTAGTTGATAAGTATGAGTTCGATGTGACAGCCTGGACGAAGAAGCAACAATGTCTCTTGCACACATGTCAGTCGATAGAATGCTTAATACTTTGTTTGTGATTTTGTTTTATTGAGAATGATGTGATTAAATACTATGACATGATGAGAGATATGAATAAAATGCATAGGTGGGTTAAGACCCAAGCTTCAAAATGAGTATACAGTAGATTAGATTCTGTGTGAATGAAATTGTTAATATATAGATACATATTTGCATATATTGATTTGACAGGGTGGCCCCTAATTACACTTTTTGGGGAGGTTCTGTCCGTTTTAATTTTATTTATTTTTATTGTAATTGTTGTTGGTGTGTAAATTAGTTTGAATGTCATCCATATAGTAGCATTAAGGATTTTGTGCATTCATCCATGGATGGTGAGTCGTATCTTCATCTTAAGGCACCGAGAGTAGATCCTCACAAGTTGGGTTTGCGTTAGGCGACCTAACTAGGGCTAGGGGCATTCCGGTACGGTTCTTGTGCATGAAGTGAATTTGGGGTGTTATAACTTATAGTCATTTGCATGTAGATTTCCCTATTTAGACATGTATATAGGCAGATCATTGTCATCTCTAGTAGATCTATTAGATTTCTTGTTGTTTTTGTGTTAAAAATGTTGTTTTTATTTTAAAGTTATGTTTTTGGTTGAAAATATAATAAAATATTTGTCTCGACCTAAATTTGTAAAATATATTGAATAATTTACCTAATAACGATCAAAATTACAAAAAGATTAAATTTTTATAATTTGTGGGCCGAGTCTATGCGACCTCATTTTCCATGTCAAGATGACTAATCAATTAAATAATTAAAATAATAATATTCTAATTTGTCTTTGGTTATAAAATGCTCGTGGTGTAAAAATCTGAAGTTAAATAATAATTAACTTAATTGTCATAATTAATCAAAAACTATAAAATCAATTTAATAATGATAATTTGTGATTCACAGCACGAGTGCAGATTTGATTTGAGATGTTTCAAGTTCTCAAGATTAAGATCGTGGTTTGATATGAGATGTTTTAAGTTCTTAAAATTAAGATAGTTACGACAAAATTATCATTGGGGTTAAGTTTAAATAATTGACCCAATATTTTAAATTACTTTTTATTATTTTATCAAGATCTAATTCTCGATTAGCACCTCAAGTGTCTCAATTAAATTGACTTGAATCTTTTGAGCATTTTGACATATTCAATTATTTTAAAGTGCATGGGTTGAATCCCTGAAATAATTTCATAATAAATCGATATCTTTGTCTCAATATTTGTTTTTATTTTACTTAATCTCAACTAGTGACTTTGATATACTCCGAGACAATGTGGTGTGATGTGTGTTTAATGCTTTACTCCTTTCCATGTCATATCATTTGGCAAATTTAAGATTTTCTAAATGTTATTGCACGCTCATTTTATTCCTAGAATTTGAATAATTATTTACATTTGTTAGGTCGTGTGAAGTTGAGCTCGCCAAACTAGGGTATTTTGCTTGCCTTCTTACATGTTTGTTAGGACTCCTCTTTATTTAATATGCTACTTGGCTCTATTTCAATTTTTTTTAGATTTTAAGACGTAGTTAGTAACATTTTATTAATTTTTATACCTATAGGCTATTTTATAAATTTTTTAGATTAATAAAACTTGAAAGTTGAGAATATAGTTACGTAACTTGGCCAATTTCAAGTGGAATCGGCGGATTTTACACAAATAGGTTACAAACATTGTGATTTAGATGCCAAATTATTTTGGGCAAAAAACGGCCGTGAGTTTTGGGATTTGAGCTGATTTGACGTGATTTTTTTCCCAAATTTGGTAAATGACAAAATTGGCCAAGTCAGTTCCCTCTTTTTAGAAACTAAAACCCTATCCAACACGACCCACTCCCAGCAGGGTTCATTCATCAACCCTGCATTCCAAGCCGCCGTTGACCACCCTAGACTCCGGCCACCAAAGTCTGACCAGCACTACTCTCAAAACACTGCCTCTCTTAAGACTGCCCACCTTGAACCACCGCCACTTTTCTAGCCGAGCACGTGAACACCGAACATGTCTTCGGAGAAGCCGGCACTGCAAAGTCTGGCCACTGCTAGTCTCTGCTTCGTTGCTAGTCTCTGAACGCGAACACCAGGAAGCGGCGGATTGGCGAGGCTGGCAAACGGCAGATCCTTCTTCCCCTCTGATTTTTCCTTTTGTAGCTTTCATGTATGTTTTCAAAGTTCTATATACATTAGGAAATAATTAATTAGTGAATAAGATGTGTGGTTCACGTTATTTTACAATTTTTCATGCATTGAAGGGCTTTGATCTTCTAATGAGCTGATTGACATTCTTCATACTTGGATGTAATAAGTAATAACTAGCGTTTTGCACAGAATGCAACAAAAAACCTGTCATCAAAGATTTAAGTATGTAAGCCTGGAAAAAATAGATGTACATATATAATCCACATGTAATAGTACTTCAAAAGTTATAACATTGAAAAGAGCTTGAGATGGTAGCGGTTTTTTCTTTGAAGGCTTTTTTTTAAGACAAGATGATCGTGGTTGAAGCTCTGTACAAGAGATGCATCATTATGATATTTTGTAAAGCTTACGTTTAATGCTTTTTTTCAACACAAAACTCACCTATATATTTATATTTAACAGTATCTTTAAGTTTTATAATTTATCTGCAATTTTATTAAACATAAATTCGAGCTGTATTTATATCTTTTAATGTTTGAATTGTGATATCTGATTCCATATTCTATCGTTGTTATTGGTTTGTAAATTAAAAACATCTAATTGCTTATTGATTGAAAGTGTTTTGCAAATTAGATATGTAAATTATGAACTAAAAATGTTTTTTCTTTTATATATTAATTTGTTACATGATGTGACAAGTTGTTACTAATTTTTAAATTTTATTATTTAGTCTATGTTAGTACTAATTTATTATTTACTCCATGTTGGTACTAACTTATTTTCATTATAGGGAAGATGGGCATTGGTTAGGAACTTATTTAACATAGTTGTTGCTAAATTCCTAACAATTTATACGTATATTTGATTTATCTAATATTATAAATATGCATAAATGTTTACTATATAGGATTATTTTGGATCAATTCAAGTGAATCTATTCTTGTCCGATTTTTTGTGAATCGTTCGGATTTAGTAACTCCCCTTTTGGCCGATTTAGAGGTGAATTCTGATTTTTGCAATTATGTTTGAGATCCCTTGATATGAAATTCAAAAATATGAAATCTAGATCAAAAATCGCTTTAGTGCTATTTATCAATCATTCCTAGACCTTATTATACTTAATGTATGATTTTCAGATTTTTTATGCACACATGATGGATGAGAGTGTGACATCCACTGACGGGTTAATTTATAATTATATGAGCTCCCTGCTATATCTTGCATGTGCATGTTTTTCGTCGAGTGTATGTGGGTAATGCAATGTTGTGGTATTATGGTGTGACTTTTCGTTAAGTGTATTCGGGACATGAGATATGATGGTTATTGTTTAGGCCCTATTGGTCATAGTACTGGTATGTTACCATCGAGTATTTTCGATCTATGTTCATGTATATTTTGTGATTATGATTAAGTCCTATTGGCAATTATATATGGTGTTGATGGGTATGTGGAGAAGTTCTATTTTTCAATTAAAGTTTCTCGTCAATGACATATAAGTCATCTATTTGCCAATTTAGAATTATTTTCCATAGTTATTTTCAGACCGTAATCTTTAGTTACTGATGTATATTTTCTATACAGTGTCATGTTGCATGTCAGGTCAGAGAGACAGAAGCATCGAAAATGACTCATGAGGATAGCTGATGTAACACCTCAATTTGACCTAAAGGGATGGACCAAACTATGATATTATAAATTGGAAAACTACTCATTGGACTATCATGTACAGACTTTATGGAAGCTAATTTCAACCCTCCGGGAGGCTTAAAATGGACACCATACTGTGTTCTCTTAGAATGTGTGCAAACTTCATACTACATAAGACAAATCTTATACTTAAACTCTTATATGAGCACTCCGAGCCACAAAAGAGGTAGAACCTCCTCCGTGACTAAGAGGTTGACATTACAAATACTATGATCACTTTGAGCTACATAAAGGCTATACCTTCAATGCAACTAAGAGGTTGGATGTTGTAACATGTTCAAACTCTTATACTGAGTTGAAGTGATTGGATTAGATATCTTGATTAACTTAATATAGATAAGTGAGGAATGTTAAACATTGAGTCATGGTTACTTGTTCCAAATACATAATGCAACAATATTGTGAGATCCCTCAACTTAGTCCCACATCTAATACCTACTGGGAGAAGATCCTGTTTATAAGTGGGAATGGACTAGAGATCTTTAACTTCCGGAGTACCCATTTTAAAGAAATGATTTAGCCCATTACGTTGTACTTTGGGCTGGGTCATTACAAATATGCCCCCACCACTACCACTAAGCCTCCCGGTCTGTGTGCTTATGTAGACCAACACTAAGGGATCTCACCTACATATATATTGGGGAAAATGTCTGTAATCAAATAAATTGATTACCAGTTTGAAATAACTACCAATAAAACAATATGTGCTTATGTGCACATGAGTATTCCATTACCCACAGTAGCTTAGAAAACTTTAGGAACCTTGCATGGGTGGTAAGCAATACAACTTATTAATAGAGCCAGCACGCAAATACGACAAGTATTCATACTCATATAGACAAGCTTACTCCCTCACAACCTCTATATAACACCCTCATATTTTGGAAATATTAAATTAGTACTACAAATTTGGAAAATGTGTTGTATTATGTAGTACCCTCATATTTTAAACTACCTCACAATTTGAAGTAGTGGTGAGATTCATAATACCCGTACAGATATCTCAGATATCTCATATCATAAAAACATAAACCCTCATATTTATATTTATTAGGCTTAGGTAGGGACTCGTATAATAATATTTCTGAAGTTTGTCTTTCAAAAATCATCAAGTGATCTCAGCCTTGAAATTTTATTAAATTTGTGAAAACGTTACGGCTAAATATCTCAACGTCGGAGTGATTCGATAAAACGCCGCCAATGTTGTCCAACATCTAAAATACGATTAAACTTGACATTCAAGAAGTCAAACAGATTAGAAGTAAAGGAGTCCCACAAACCTGGATGAGTGAAGCTCTGCCACCCCGTATATCCTACACAGAGATGGAATTGAATTAGACTCGGAACACATCGAAACACATATCAAGGCAAAAACCTCCACACATGCACAAGTTAAAAGACACTTAATCATCTTAATTAAAACTTAATGAAGTGTTAAACCCAATTATGTAGCTTAATTAGGAATTAGAATGGGCTTAACTAGATGATTTTTTGGGCGGGTCAATCGATGTCCAAATGGGTTGCAATCTGGACTAGGTTGCCCTGACACTCTAAGGGTTGGGTGGAATTTTTACCAAGTGTTGGGTCATGGACCAACATGGTAAACAAGGTCCAATAAGATTGGGCTAAGGTGCTGAGAATAGTGTTCCTATGCTGCACACCAATTTTGCAACATCATTTATGTAGTATCAAATGGCACTAAGAGCAGTGTTTCCATGTCGTGCACTAATCAAATGGGCATGGGCAAGTGGCTAAACTTAGAAAATAGAGTGGGCTTGAGTCCCATAAAATCTTAGGTTCAAACTCCAATTATTTGGGTCTAAGTGGGCTCCGGAGGGGAAGGTATTGGCTAGATCATTTCTAGAGATAGGTGGACCTATTGACATTGGAAAAATCCTAACTTGTGATATACTAAGACATATGATCATAAATTTTAATATTGTGTTACAAGAACACAACTTAGGGTGTGGAAGAAATTTCATGCAATTTCATCACCATTTGATTAGGGTTTTAGATTTTATATCCGGAGTTAAGGAACTAGTGTTTCACCCTACACTCATGCACACTGCAAAAAACCGATTAGGCTAACCACTAAAATGATTTTTAGTTAGTGTAAAAAATTACAGGTTTTTAGTAGACAAATTAGGAAGTCCTTATATATTTTTTATAGATTTGATTAATAATTTTTAGGTAAATCATCACGGAGCACAATTTCAGAGCATAACAAACAAGCATACATCACAGCAAGCATATCACGCAATTATGGGTTATGTCCATGCTAAGTAGTTATTTTATTATGAATATTTTTCAGGAAAAATCCAACACACATAGCTATCACCATGAATAGGATTGACATCAAAAGATAACTACATCAGAGTGTAAAAAATTGGCAAAAAGGGAGGACAGGTGTCACGGGAGTGATTGCAGGGCGCCCAGGGAGCTAGGGTTTGGCGGTTGTTCCTAGTCTTCCCGAGTCCGGAGTAGGCGGTGGATGCTGCCTGTGTGGTGAAACAACTTACCAAGTGCTGATGCGAGTTGTGGTTGCAGGCAAGAAGGGGCTGAGGTTGAATGAAGGACCGAGACTTGGTGCCGGGAGGTGTAGCAGGTGCGTCGACAGCATGTGCGAGCATGGCGCTACATGGTGCCGAGGAAACCTCAAGTTGGCTCGAGGGCAGTTGCGTGACCAGCAGCTGTGGACGAGCAGCATGCCGAGCATGGGTGGAGCAAGGTCGGTACAATGACCGAGCGTGCCTGTGTGAAGTGCCGAGCATGTGCGTGATTTGGGTCGAGCGGTGTCGAGACCCATGGTCGGGCGCGATCAGCGTGATCGAGTGGCGCGACGAAGTCTGGTGGCAGCCTGGAGCGAGCAGCGCACCGAGCGGGTTCGGTGTGGGCGTGTTGCGGCGTGCCGATGGTTGGGTCGCTCCAACTAGCGGCACTGGCGAGCAGCGCGCGAGCGCGCAGCACGGGCGCAAGCGCGAACGCGAGCGCGGGGCAGTGTGTGCGCGCGCGCGTGCGGGCACGAGCGAGATGGACGAGCGGGCGAGCGTGGGCTCGACCAGGAGCGAGCGATGCGTGCAGAGGTTGATGCACGAGCGAGCCGACAGCGGTACCGGTATTCAGACATGGTAGCGAGCCAGGTGGGTCGGTGAACCATGTTGCGGTACCAGGGTGCGCACAAGGGGCGAGGACTTGGCACAAAGGGGTTGATCGGGACTTGGCTCAAGGGTCGAACCAGCATGGTGCGACCAAGGAGTGGCATGTTTATCTACATGGTGGATTGCATGCTTATCTGCATGGTGGACGCCAGAACTGCAGATAGAGTTGAGGGAAGATATGGTGAATATATGATCTTCTCATGGACCAATAGGAGCGCGACGGTGACTCATTGGTGATAAACCTCAAAGCAGCCTTGGAGATAGACTCAAGCGAACCTGGACGTGATGCTGGGAGTGTGGAGGATCTCCAGAGGATATGGAATTATCCAGTAGCAGCCAACTCGGGTATTTGATGAGGACGTCAGAAAATACATAAGGCACGAAGCAATTGTGGAAGCAATTGGCGAATTCCAGAGTACGTGAGTTCTTTGTGGAGGAGAACAACTTGATCGGGCAAGAAGACTTCAAGGTGCTGCTGCAGACTATTCGTGGAGTTCGGATAGGGGCATCTTGGTGGGCGACTGCTGTGGTGTTGGTCGTGAGTCTGTCTTTAGGATCAGGTGCGTGTCTGGTTTTACAATCCCTGTTTGCATTCGATCGGTGCATGTGATTGAGAGGTTGATCAGGGGATCGACCTAGGGGTTGTAAGTGGGTCTCTTGCAGGAAGGTGAGAGGCTTGGTCGTGGGGTTGCATGTCCACGACCAGCAAGTAGTCAGGGAGGTGATTGCTTGTAAATCCTTTGTTCAAGATTGAAATAAAGGTTGGGTGGATTCCCGTAATTAGTAGTGTGATTGTCGAATTTGGTAACCAGGCGCTGGACTGTGATTCCGAGTCTAGTGCGTATCGGGTGTGGGTGACCGGTACTTGGGGCAGACATACTACGGGTGCTTGGTGCGTGTGTCGCAGCGTGCTGCTGCATACGCTGGAACTTGGTGATCGGTACCGGTAGCAACACAAGTAGCGTTGTGGGCAGTTGGGTGCGTGGTGCTAGCCGGGTGTACGAGTCTTCACGAGCGCGCCAACCTTCATCGTGCCGCTACACACAGCGGTATCCGTGTGCGTGTGGAAGTAGGCTGGTGTTCCCAGGAGGGGAATACGCCGCACGGGCAGGGTTTTAGGTCGAAAAATTTTGGGCCATAAACAACCCCGTGACAACAGGCCACAGCAACCATGAAAGTTGTCATCTTTCACCAAATTTGGCACCCCTACATGTATATAGACATCATAACTTTAACACCCCGATTTTTGTTCACCTAATAATCGAATTAAAATGTTACGATCGAGTCAAGTTATGTCTAAAGCTATCAATCTGTAAGACTTGATCAATAATATTGATTGAAGTAACCCTCTTGGCATCTCGAGAATGGAAGACATTACTAAATATTCATGAAAGTACATCAAATATAAATAAAAGCATGAAAGAAATTAACTATGTTGAATTTAAGTGTGTATAGAATTTTTTTGTCCTTATTGGTCTGGAAATGTAACTATATTAAACTGGCCATGAGAGCTAACTCTCATGTGAAGAAAAATATTTTTATATCTCCTTCTGAACTCTCTGAAGGGCATCTACTGGGGAGCCACCGGGCTATAGACCTGATAGCATGTAGAGCTTAATGGTCGATTGATGTCTCTCTCAGCATTTTCTCATTTTTATGATCCCTTGGGATTACCAATATATCTTAAGCACTCTCTTTTCTGCCATATCTCCTGGAAGAGCACAATGACCGAGTGCTCTCAGGTAGTCGCCTTCAGTACCCTTTTAACCACAAGTCTACATATGTGCTATATTTCACAATACCTATAAACCTCCATGCTTCTCCAGGTTTGAGGAAGCTTCAAATATGGAGTTGTGAGGATCCCTCAGGAATGGAACAATGCTCTTACTAATTCAAAGTCTATTGTAACTAATACGTGCACCTGCTCATGGTACGTGCAAGTCGGTTTCTCCATCTCACATATCACTGAAAATTTGATAAAATCATATGCAGGCCTGGGAAGGGATTTATTTATATAATAAGCCCAAAGGAAACTTGCGGTGGATCTTAGTTCGAAAACAACTTGAAGGATCTCATCCTCAAGGGTTATTAATCTCGGAAGTAAAATACGTGTAAATGGCCCGTGTTAAGTGGGGTTCAATAAAACAACCACTTAACACGTCCTACAATCTAGAAATCAAATCAACAATAGACTAAAGCAATAAAGATGAAAAGTGTCTAACCAGACTTGTGGTCCAAGCTCCAAGCATGACTCATCTACGACAAGCTTAGACTCTGAAACCTACATGAAAACCAACTGCTAAGTAAAATACTGACAGGTCTATATGATACATGTTCTTGGTGTGTGCTCACATCATCGGTACATCATAATAAATAAATAAATTCTAAACAAACCTACTACTAAAGATCCATAATACAAAAAATGACATATAAACAAATAATAAATAAATAAATAACTAAACTTATGGATAAATAGATAAATAATAAATACTTGAAAATAAATATTATTGTAATATAAAATAATAATATAATTATACTATATAAATAGAAGACTAAACAAAATTAAATATCACATATACTTGTGTTAGTAAACATATAAATAAATAAATAAATATATATATATATATATAGAAAGCTCGGATTAAGACTGTCCAAAATTAAAACTAACTGAAGGCCTAAAAGTGACTCTATAGGCAAGATTTGAAGCAAGGACGGTAAATGAACCTCAAAACCCTCAACTCAATTGGGCAAAAATCTACTCAAATCAAGTTGGGCCCACAGGGACAATCTGGTAGTCAAAAATCCCTAAGATGCATGTAAAAGAGACCCTAAAAATCTCAAACGAATTCTAACTGCTGCAATGGCAAGATCTAGTCATAAAACCCTGGCTAACACATAAGACGGTAAATGAACCTCAAAACCCTCAACTCAATTGGGCAAAAATCTACTCAAATCAAGTTGGGCCCACAGGGACAATCTGGTAGTCAAAAATCCCTAAGATGCATGTAAAAGAGACCCTAAAAATCTCAAACGAATTCTAACTGCTGCAATGGCAAGATCTAGTCATAAAACCCTGGCTAACACATAAAAAATCTATATACCTGGCATATACACTAATATCTTATGCTTTGTTGTATTATAACTGAATCTATCATCTACATGCCAGACATACTTATCCTCAATAACATGCTCATACGGCCATCTGTGCCTCATACTTATGGTCTGAAAACTAGTCTACCTCGAACTCACTCGAACCGACTCGTGACTAGCTTAGGTCAAGCAAAGTTACAAGCGGGTAAAACCCTAACTCGAAACTAGGGTTTTACAACCTCTCTTCCTTATAAAAATTTTGTCGCTGGAATTTCTCACATCAACTGTGATAAAAAAACTAAAGTTGTTGTACTATAACCCGGAGGGTAGCTCTCCCTCGCAAGCTAGCTGCACATGTCCAGACGAATCAACTTTAACCTACCCAATCAAACTCTGATGAAGCTTGCTAGCATTCCATTGATCTGGTTGACAACACGAGATGGAATCATTTGGCTAACAAACCATACATGCTAGAATCATCTGGCTGGACTAACCATGCGTGCTAGAATCATCTCACTTAACTAGCTCCTAGGGTCACTACAAACTATGGGGACTGAAATGCAATGACTTGACTAGGAAAAAGCCTACGTTCACATCTAAGGGCCTACTAGGTTGGTTAAGCAGGTACTCTAGAGTACTGTAGGGTAATAGTCTAAGCTACATCAAGACAAATTATGTCGGTGCGAGGTATGTGGCTAACATCTACCCTTGTCTCTCTAATCCTCATTGATGTGATAAGTTGACTATTTGTACCCTCAAGGCACTCTGCTCCAGGTCCTACGGCCATACTAAGGTGTCCTGTGAGTCCTACTAGCATATGGTAGACACTGATACCAAATAAGGGTGTATGCTAATGAGTTGTATGGCTCACTGTCGCCAATCTAATTCAAACTCTCATGTGTCCCTGTACGAGGAATTGGACCATTCACCAGGTCCTACATGGCATGATCCCGAGTCAAGTATCTCAGTCTATTTTAGAAGAGGAAAAGGATAGCTGCTACAACTCTACTCCATACTATAGCTCTGGTGGCTATCTATACAACCACTAATTATTACTGAAGGGAACTCTTTGTGACAGAATGGCCTTGAGAACACTTGTACATGCACAGTGTGTCTCAAGGAGTATGAAAACATACTCTGCATGGAACTGTACAGTCTGCATCTTGTTTGTAGCATGTGCGCTGGTCAATGTCTACTCATCTCCACTATATGGATAAACTGGTGGTAGGACTAGTATATCTGGAAGAGTAAGTGTGAAAATACTTCGCTCTATTTGACATCTAGGGTCACATGGAAAATGTGACTAAATCTCACATGAAAAACTAACACTCTGCTCTTGGACTCTAACTAGGAGGTACTTTATCTTCACGTGAACTAACATTAGGTGTGCTGGGAGAGTACACTGAGATGAGAAAGTCCTACTAAGTATGTATGTCACTCTATCTGTGGTGACATAAAGGTAATCGTGCGAGTCATAAGGGTAATGAAAACTCTGTATAGGATAATGGGTGGCTCAAAAATATGGGTAGGTCTATGAATATGTTTCTAAGATCATAGTGATTGGACTCTGTCATAGGTGGCCAGTCTATAGAACAGCCAACCAATGACGAGCCTAAAAGATAGCTCTTAAGTGGCTCTAATTTAATTAGCTAACAGTAGGCATATTTTTCAATATTGTACTAGTCACGCACTTCCAAATAGGTGGGGTTTATATGACCCAAAGAACCACTATCTCCCCTTGAGCCTATGGGGACTCATACTAAGGTTTAACACCTATCTCGTTCATTCTTTAGTGGTGTGTAACTTGCCATCCCGTACTGATTTGTAGCATTAATCTTAACCTCACATAACTACTACCACTATAGTAGACTCTCAAGCAAGGCTATAAGTCAAAATGAGCATACAGTGGTGTCCCTCTATCAGGTCAGTGTGCTCTAGTCTGACTGGAATCCTTGTCTAGGTCCCTCCCAAGCTGGGACAAAGTTGTTGCCTCTAGCTAGTCTACAACCGACTATCTACACTGGAAGCCCTAAAAGTACCGCAAAGGTACCTCCTATACTCGGGGCTAAGGCTAAATTTTACGACTCAAGGTAAGGACCTAATAGTGTTAAAGAAACACAAAGAAATCACTCTCTCCGTGAAGGACACTTTCTCACTGAGCCCACCATCTAAGCCAAAGGCTCTAATACAAGTCGAACTCATCTCGTTGCTGGGCTAATCAATGAATGGGTTAAACTATGTGTCTAATCATCTGCTAATCAACTGATCTATATACCCTACGTGTGGCCCACACATATGTTGTCATGCTGACCAAACAAGCTCATCACTATGGCCATCCCATCTAGAAGTCATACTGCCTTGTTCTCTTACTCGATCCATGTGCATCCATCTGAAGACTATCACTAAGACTACCTAATGATGCTATCTTGCAATACTCATTTGACCCAAGGGTGTTAGGTTAAGGCAATGGTATGTAAGATAGTTGGTGAAGTCAACCTAGTGCCATTACATCAGAACACTCTAGTGTTCTTAACTATCCTCTGTTTTGTTGATGACACTATAGCTATATCTTGTTTTCAATTTCTAACCCTACTCAACTCGAAAAACTATGACATGTGGTTTCCAAGCATACTCATAAATCCCTCTAAGTAGTTGTACTCTTGTAGGGCTAGGTAACTACTTTTCCTTTGCTTCCACATTGATGCTCTACTAGGTCGGCACTAGTGCGATACACGGATGCTTGTAGTGCATCACGGTTTGTGTATGTGTAACTCAGATGGCGGTTGTGTATCTTAGATAGCAATTGTGCATCTCAAATGGCTGTTATGCAAATAGTTTTGAGGGTCCTAATCATGTACACGGCGACCACTCCTATCTCTGACATGTCTTCCTCCATGTGTCTGCCTCCTCAAAGGTGGCTGCTATAAACTCAGCTCAGGTTTTCCAACCAAGTGTGTCTGATCTGGAGGTGGCATGTATGATGGTGATCCTAGGTTGATCCCCAACTAATCTCTTAAAGTATGGGGTGAGTCCTCCTATAAGTACTAACTAACTTTCAATAAAAATAATTGATTTGGCAAATCCAATTAACTGTCTAAATATGTGATCAAATGTAATCTCACTCATCCTTAATGTGTTCATGTCTCTGTTTGTTGAAGAGTGGCTAACAATAATGTTGGGGCAGACATACACTTGTGGAAGAAGGGAGGCAATGAAGAGTCCATAGGAATGTAGTCCTCCTCACTACTCATCATCAACACAACTATCTCCTGGAAGTGGTTCATCTCAAGTCATCTACGCAAACTCTCACTTACGCTCCAAGTACTTCAGTGGGTCTACTTGCATAGCCACATCCTTCATCCATAGGGATTTGTCTCAAGGTCCAAGTTCAACAAAGTAGGCCTCGAGCTATGTCGATGAATCTGTCCAAGCACTCGGTGGTCCATGCTCATGTCTCAACCAACTTTGTCAGTGTCTCCATACTTCAAACTCCCTACAAGTGTCATCTTTGATAACTCCATGTCCCAAAGAAGGATTGATGTGGTGGCACGCAAAAGGACAGGAAGTGTTGTAATATCCTTGGTGGTCAAGGTAATCCCGGTGACAATCCGACTCATCCTCAGCTCTCTGAACATGTGGACACTTTAAATCGTCCAAATTTCTGGCACAGTAAAAGGGAAGGACAAGTCTCTAAGCTTATCATGACATGCCTATGAGATCCATACTAGCATCTACTAAAATCAAGATCTCATATGTATCTCATAACTTCTATAACTGTTAATACTAAAACATGCATTACTCAGGTCTGATTGAGCAAAAATCTAAAATCCTGAGAAAAGACCAAAGGAAATACTTGTCGGTTTGGCTATGGACAGCTACACATATTTGGCTCAAAACAAAAATCTTCTATCTCAATCGACCAAGGCATGGCCTAATACCAAACTGTAACACCCTGATCTCGATTTAGTTAAGAACCAAATCAGAAATGTTACAATCGAGTCAAGTCATTTCTAAAACTATTAATCTATAAGACTCGATCAATAATATAGATTGAAGCAACCCTCTTGGCGTCTAGAGAATGAAAGACATTACTAAATATGCATGAAAGCACCTCAAATATAAATAAAAATATGAAAGAAAATAATTATGTTGAACTCAAGTGTGTCTAACATTTATTTGTCCTTCCATCAAGCTGACTTAGGAACACAAGACCTACATATATAATATGAAAAACTTGAGCAATGAGTATTACTAGTCCAAGAATATAACTATATCAAACTGGTCATGAGAGCTAACTCTCATGTAAAGAAAAATATTTTTATATCTCCTACTCAACTCTCTAAAGGGCATCTACTGGGGAGCGACTGGGCTACAAACCTGATAGCATCCTGAGCTGACTGGTCTATTGATGCTCTCTCGGCATTTTTTCATTTTTTTGATCCCTTAGGACTACTAGAATATCCTAAGCCCTCTCATTTACTCCATATATCTCATGGCCAAGATCATAATGACCAAGTACTCTCAAGATCGCCTTTAGTACCCTTTCAACCATAAGTCCAGACGTACGCTGTATTACAAAGTACCCGTAAACATCTACGCTTCTCTGGGTGTGAGGAAGCTCAAAACACAAAGTTGTCACGATCCGTCGAGAATGAAATAAAGCCTCTCACAAATCCAGAACCTATTGTGACTGGCACGTCCACTCCCTCATGGTATGTGCAAGTCAGTTTCTCCATCTCTTGTCTCATTGAAAACTCAATAAAATCATATATAGACATAGGAAGGGATTTATATAATAGGCCTGAAGGAAACTTAAGGTGGATCTTAGTTTGAAAACAACTCGAGAGATCTCATCCTTGATGATTATTAATCCAGAAAGTAAAATACATCTAAATGCCCATGTTAATTGGATCCGATAAAACAACCACTTAACACATTTTGCGATGTAGAATCAAATCTATGATAGAATAAAGCGATAAAGATGAGAAGAGTCTTAATGGACTTGTGGTCCAAGCTCCAAGCGTGACTTATCTTCGGCGAGCTCGGACTCCAAAACCTATATCAAAACCCACTTGTAAGTAAAATACTGATATCTCTATATGATGCATACTCGTGGTGTGTGCTCACATCATCAATGCATCATAATAAAAAATGGTGCTAAACAAACCTACAACTAAACATACATCACGCAAATCTGGACATAAGACAAAAAATAACAAATAAAGAAATAATAGATAAACAAATAACTAAACTCATGAATTTATGGATATATAATAAATACGTGAAAATAAATAATATTGTAATCATAAAATAATAATATAATTATACTATATAAACACACGGCTTAACATGAGTAAATATCAAATATACTTTATGTTTGTAAATAAATAAATAATTAAATAAATGCATACATATTAAATATATAAATAAATAACTATTTAATATTAATTAATCGTGAATAATAATAACATCATAGCTATCCGATATGGAATACGTAACTAAATACAAATAAATAATAACATACACACAACAAAAAATAGATAAATAAATAAATAAAATTTAGTAAACATGAATAAGATTAATATTAATTGGTACATATATCATTAATAATAATAAATAATCACATAAATATACATCATGCACAACAAACATAAAAAATAAAAGAAATAAACAATAATGAATGAATAAATAAACAAATAAATAATATAAAAAATACAAATAATATCAAATTATACTAAATTGTGTGAATGTGAGTATAAACAAATGTGGGGAGTCTCGAAGTACCGAAAATGGTCGAGAAATTGACGAAAATGGCTAAAAATAGCAAATCGAGTCAAATGGGTTAACCGAACTGAGTTGAATGGGCTGAATCAACTCGGTTGGGGTCAGCTAAACTGGAGGACTAAGTTGGTTGGGTGGACATGGGCATGGACTAGCAGACTAGGGTACGAGCTGGCGGGCAGGAGAACAGGATCGGGCAGGCGGAATAGAATGCTAGCAGGTAGATGCAAACGCAGGCAGGCAAACACGAACGTGGGTAATCGGCCTGATGGGGTAGGCGGTGCCCATTGTGGGAAAAAGTCGATGGTCGCTATGCAGAGACTACCATCGGTCTCAATCGATAGGGGGAATGATGAAGAGTGTGATGGTCGTGACGACGGATGAAGTCTAGCCATTGGCTGGCTAAAAATGGCAAGGAAGCGGCAAAATCACCGCTAGGTGAGACGATGTTGCCGCTAGCTATTGCAGCCATTGCAAGGGTTGGCGTTGGTTTCAAAATGTCAGCCTTGATGAGAGGGAGCTATCTGGGTAGTTGACGTCATCGAAGGTGGCTCACCAATGCTGAAAAATGCCACAAAAGCGATGGTAGAGGCAAAAACCCAACAACTAAAAACACTCCACCGCTGTCAAATGAGGTGGCATTGGCATTGATGGTGGGTCCTAGTCAGTAGTCATCTTCGAAGCAGTCATGATCGGATCAATTCGGTGGCTGGAAGAGGGCTTGAGACTTGCTAGCAGCGAGCCAAAGTAGCGGTGGAAGTAAGGTGCAAATCTGAAATAACAAGGCGAAAATCGATTTTTTATTTCAATTTTTATTGAACGATCCCGATCTTGCCATGTGGCAAGATCTAAACCATCAGACAATTCATGGGCCTAGGGGGCCCACCTATGGGTATAATATATATATATATATAGATGAAAAGTTCAGATCGAGACAGTCCAAAGTCAAAACTGACTCGAGGTATAAAAGTAACTTTATAGGCAGGAGTCGAAGAAAGAGAGCTGAATGGGCCTCAAAACCCTTAACTCAATCGGGCAAAACTTTGCGACTCAAATCAAGCTTAGCCCATAGGGGTAATCTGATAGTTTAAAATCCCTAAGATGCATGTAAATAAAATATTCTAAAAATCCTAAATGAATACTAAAGGCTGGAACGACAAGTTCTAGTCATAAAACCCCAGTACCTCCTTTATATACTAATAACTCATGCACTTTTGTATCATAAGTGAAATTATCATCTGCATATCATTATACTCAGCTTCCATAACCTTCTTATACGGCCATCCGGTCCCCAACCTCATGGTATGAAAACTGGTCTAGCACAAACTCACTTGAACTGACTCAAGATTGGCCTAGACTTGGCAAAGTTATGAGGGTGAAACCCCAACCCGAAGCTGGGGTTTTTATAATGACAAACAAAGTGCTCAACTTGAAAAGTGTAGATCTAACAGTAATGGGTGTAACAAAGCAAGAATCATACCAAAATGATATCAGGAATGCAAGATATAAATTTTATGGCAAAACAGTGCATATGCATCATATGAGTACAATAAAAAATGTATATCTATTTTTATACATAGCCAAATGACTTGATTCCAAGTCCTATATACTCCTAACGAGCAAATCTATGTGAAAATAATATCAAACAAATACAATCAAGCACATAAACATACATACAAGACCAAAGAACATTGGGAGAGGCTATAGGAAGAGAGCCTTTTACCTCAAAGGAGACCAAGGGAGGAGATCTTTTGTGGTTTCCTACCCCAAGACCTAAGTACCTAGGCTAGGCTAGCAGGGGCCTAAGACAGGTGGGGAAGTCCTGGATATGAAGACAGGAAGCCATCAAGAAGGAATGAGGATTGGAGGAGATAAGAAAAGGAGTGAAAAAGAAAAGAAGAGGGAGTTTCAAAGAAAATGGGGAAGCTCTCTACCACCAAAAGTATGACTTGGTGATGTTGTAAGTAAGGTGCAACACCTAACATGGGTAATTATTATAACCCTTAAAATATGTATAAAAATAACAATAAATAATCAATTAAATAGATAATAGTTTGAGGTTGGAGGGAGTTTTAACCACGTTCAATTTTTTATTTTTTTAATATGGGGGAACTTGGTCAGGTTAGTGGAGTCTTTTACCGAGAGAGGTTAATAGGGGGTTATCTGGCCTCTTCTTATCCTGGTATTTTATAAAGAAGGGAACTTTTTCGTTCTTTTTCTTTCAAGACTTCTCCCACGTGTGATTTCTTCTTCCTCCTTAGGTCTTTTTCTATTCTTCTCCACCTTAGTTTATTTAGGCATTAATGGTTCAATCATATAGATCATCTACCTAATATATATATATATATATATATATATGGGTGGCGCTACTATGCGCTGCCCCTTTTTGGCAGCTACATCTGATCCAGTTGCCCAACTCCTTCCCCACCCCGACACCGGCCCTCCCACTCCTGCCCCCGGTGCGCGGCCCCCCCCCCCTCAACTTTTTTTCCCCTTTCCCCCCCCCTCCCGCCGGATTCCGCCACCCCGCCCCCGGCCACCAGCCCTCCCTCACCTTGCCCCTAGCACGCCGACCCCCCTGCCGCCCCTACCCCAGGCTCGCTGATTCGAGCCAAACTTGATTTGGTCCTGACTCGAGATAATACTATGAAATAAATTTAAAAAAATATAAAATAATTTTGTAATAAAAACTTGACTCAATCCCGCCTATGACCGAGCCAAGTTTTTTTACAAAATAAATTTTAAAAAAATAAAATAATTCCTTAATACAAACTTGACTCGGTCTCAACTCGAGTCAAGTTTTTATTATAAAATAAATTTATGAAAAATTAAATTTAAAAAAATAAAATAATTTCATAATAAAAACTTGACTTGGTCCAACTCGAGTGAATACTATGAAATAAACTTAAAAAAATATAAAATAAATTATTACTCAATTCGAGATCTAGTAAAGGTTTTATTACTAAATTATTTTTTTAAATTTATTTCATAATATTAACTCGTGTCGGGATCGAGTAAAGTTTTTATTACGAAATTATTTTATTTAAAAAAATTTTCATAATATTAACTTAAGTCAGGATCGAGTTAAGTTTTTATTATGAAATTATTTTATTTTATTTTTAATTTATTTTGTAATATTAACTCGAGTCCGATTAAGTTAAATTTTATTACCAAAATACCCTCCCCTATTTCTTCCCACACCCCGCCAATGACCTTGCTGTCGACCGCCAGCTAGCCAACAATGTCGGCGCTTCAGGGCTGGGCAAGCCTGCTGGGAAATGTGCGGCACTAGCCGGTCAGGGCAGCCGGGCGCAGGCGGCTGTGAGCGGGAGGAGCAACGCTGGGAAGGGGGATCGCCGCAACTGCTGATAGGGGCGGTGGGGGACGGCTATGGGCAGGGCCGAAGGGGGCTTGGCCGAGGGCGTGGCGGGGCTGGGGGTAGGGCAAGGCCAACGACAGGGTGTGGACAAGGGGACGACGGACACCGGCAAGAGAGGGGAGGCTCGTGTGGGTGGGGAGGAATGTTGAGAGGGGGGTGCCATTGCGGCTACTAGCGAGGGCGATGGGGGATGGCGGCTGTGGGAGTGGCTGAGGGGGAACTTGGCCAGGGGCAGAACCAGGCCTGGGCAGGGGCAGGGCCGGGGGCAAAGGGGTGTGAACGGCAGGATGGGGGCGAGAAAGGGTTAAAAAAAGTGTGGCCGGCCTATATTTAATAAGCTGCCTATGTGCACCAAAACCAGGCAGTGCATACGAATATTATACTATATCTATAGAGTGAGGGAAAGACTCCACTGGCAACGCAGGTAGTGCACAGGAGTCCGGCCACCACCGCACCCCTGTGTTTCCCCCTCCGTTTTCCCCCACTCCCCCTCTCATCCCCCTCGTCGCAATCCATGGCCGACATAGCCTCGCCAGCACTGGCGACCAACGGCAAGGCCGTCTCCGACATCGATCCCGGCTGCATCACTGACGTCAAGGCCTAGCTCGCCACCTAGTTCAACTGCCCTCTTCACCGCCTTCCCCACGCCCGTCGTCCATTTTCTGCCACCATCCATCACCCAACGCTCCTCATTTTTTCCCCACATCTTCTTTCCCTCCATTTTAACCAATTTTTGTTAAATTTCAAAGTGTTTTTTCATCATTTTGGGTGAGGTACATTTTCTTTCAAATTTTTTAGTTTTATCTGTTTATATGATGTGATTCGTGCTCTGGATGATTGGTGTTGTTGATTGTGATAGGTTGAGGTGCTAATTAGTCTTGATTGCTATTTATTGTTGCAATTGTGTTTAATTTTGTGCTAATTCTTGACACCTTGAGAAGTTACCAGGACTTGCCTCCGGTACATATTGTTCTAGTGACCATCTTCTTTCACAATCAAGTGACTATGAAAAATTTTAATTTATCTTTTGAGATTCAGGACAAAGCTCTTGCTGCTTTAGCCATTGACGCCAAAAGACAGCAATATGCTGATGCAGAGAAGTTGCTCGAGGAAGTACTTCATTCAGCTCTTACAACTAAGGACTGATGCTTTGAATCTGTATGCTATGCACGTTTCATCACAATACAAACCTTCACTCAGTTGAAAATTAATCTATGCGAGATTAAGAGGTGCTTACTTACTGGCTTAAGTTTGAGTGTCTTGGTTTTGTGTTCAAAGTACACTGGTTCGTTCCCAATTTTTGTTCATGTTTAAAGCATATTCTTGGAGTAATGCTATACACACTGGTTCGCTCCCAATTGGTCATGTTAGTTCTTTCCAAGCGTTAGGGGTTGTGACACTTAATTGTTATAGAGAGATAATGATATCTTTTATTTAATTTTTTTACTAAATCAAATAAGATGTGGTGGTTATATGTTTCATTTGTAACTATTGGGATTTGTTTGTTCTCGTGTATGGGTTGGCCATTTGCTGCGATGTTGTCAATAAACTGTGCTCTATATGGATTCCATGATTGTTCCTTGTTGCGAGGAGATGAGAGAACTTAAGGGTCGTCACTATCACAAGATAACCAAAGTTACTTCAAACGTTGAGAAATGTCTTGGCCAAGAGTACAAGGTATTTAGCAAATGCCCAAGTTCTTTCTTGATGATATTGTTTCAATCTAATTTTATCTGCTGTTGGTATTTTTAATGCACTTCTTTTTCATGTTTATGAAATCATAGGTGGATGAACCATCTTGTTCAACGCCGAAAAGAAGAACATTCAATTTGCCGGGTACTTCATTGATCGAAGAACTGAGAACTCCTCCATTTGAGGAGCTGCCAAAGCTGTTCTGGGATGCCAAGTCTGGGAAGCATGTTAATGGGGAAGCAAAGCAATTTGCTGGAGCACAAGACAACCAGTCTCCCTCCTTGAGAGATTCAAGGCTCCCTCTTACTGCCTTAAACTAGAACTTGTGTACAGAACCGAATTTCATTTATTCTAATGCTCAAGGCGAGGTGTTGTGCATTTTGTATGGCGGGTCTACCAGAGTAGTGCAATTTTTAAAAACATTTTAAAAATTTCTTGGTGATCATTGTGTGAAGCTTACAAACTTGATTCTTTACTGCAAATTAGGTAGCAAAAATATATTTGCTCTTATCACGAAGTAAAACCGGGTTAGAATTAATTTGATTTCCTAGCATATGGAATAAATCATATTGGTTATGTATGTATTTGTAAATTAAGCAGCAAATATTTGCTTTGCATTTTCACTCCATCGTCCAAATCGACTCCAGGCGCTTCCTCATTCTCAAATTTTTAAGTCCATGGTTTCATACCAATTGTTACAAATAAACATGTCCTCTGAATGTTGGAATTGATTGGTGCACCGTGATGCTCTAAATCTTGAAAATAGACCTAATGCGACTAAGCAATTTCAAGAAGTTAACAGAAATTGTTACAAACAAACATGGTTTCATAGTTCAGATGGTCTGATGTAGCAACATCATCTTATTTCTAATGCATTGCGCAAAAAAGTTCACTCACAAACAGATTATAGAAATCATATTTGAAACCCAGAAGAAATGGCAACTCTGCTGTAAGCCATATTTGGATCGATAATAAATAGGCAGTCTTCATTCCTCTGCAGCGACTACGTTGATCTCACCCCTCTCCAATAGATCATAGAAAGCCCTCGTTTTCCTCTGCTCATTCCAGTGATGCATCTTCCACAAACCTCCAGCGATTAGGCTGAGAGTCGCCCCCATGATAATTTCTTTGACTACGCTTGGGCCTGTCAGAGTAGCATGAGCAACCTTATGTGCAACCATTTTTCTTCTTCAGGAGACCACCAGCAACTGCAAACAACTTAAGATAGGGAAATGTTAGGACTGAAGCAACAAAAAATTACAAAAGAGGTATGACAAATCCGATAGATGTTAGAGATAAGTTATAGTCATCTTCATCATCATCCATTCTATTCATAATATAGCAAAGTAAAAAAAAAGAATCTCAATTCTTTCCACATAAATAGGAAGACTGGAAAACATTAAGGCCACTTTGTCCCTATTCCACAAAAATAGTCATATGTGAACATCAACAAATTAATTTTATCCTCACTAATAAGAAATGCAATCGAGTGGTAAACAAATAACCTACTTCTACAAACTTTCTTGCAGACCCAGTCACACAAAAATGTCAAAGATAACCTTACTCTAAAAATTTGGGTTCCCAACTTAATATAGAAAATCAAGTAGTAAACGAATAACCTACTTATACATACTTTCTCGCAGACCAGTCACACTAGACAACTATCAAAGATAACCCTAGTGCAAAGATTTGGGAACGAACCAGTGTACTATGAACACAAAACCAAGCCACTCAAACTTAAGCCAGTAAGTAAGCACCTCTTAATCTCGCATAGATTAATTTTCAACAGAGTGAAGGTATACATTGTGATGAAATGTGAATAGCATATAGATTCAAAGCATCAGTCCTTAGTTGTAAGAGCTGAGTGAAGTACTTCCTCGAGCAACTTCTCTGCATCAGCATATTGCTGTCTTTTGGCGTCAATGGCTAAAGTAGCAAGAGCTTTGTCCTGAATCACAAAAGATAAATTGAAATTTTTCGTAGTCACTTGATTGTGAAAGAAGACGGTCACTAGAACAATATGTACCATAGGCAAGTCCGGGTAACTTCTCAAGGTGTCAAGAATTAGCACAAAATTAAACACAATTGCAACAATAAATAGCAATCAAGACTAATTAGCACCTCAACCTGTCACAATCAACAACACCAATCATCCAGAGCACGAATCACATCATATAAACAGATAAAAATCAAAACTTTGAAAGAAAATGTACCTCACCCAAAATGATGAAAAACACTAATTAGCACCTCAACCTGCGTCGGCCATGGATTGCGACGAGGGGGAGGAGAGAGGCAGGGGGAAAACGGAGGGGGAAACACAGGGTGGGGTGGTGGCCGTTGGATTCCAATCCAATGGCCAAGACTCCTTACGCGGCCAAAAACAGGCAGCGGATAGGAGTCTTCTCTCTTTATATATATATTTATATATATATACGAGGAGGAGGAGGCTGTACTGCAACACAGCCAAGATGGCTGTGCTGCAGTGTTTCAGCCGTTGGATCAAATCCAACGGTTGAAACATGCCCACCACTTCCCCCTTCTCCAGCCGTTGGATTTAATCCAACGGCCGGATAAAATTAAAAAAGTTTCTGGCGTCGCCGCTGCCGCCGGCCGCCGCCGATGCATTGCCGCCACCCCGGCCGACGCGATGCCACCCCCTTGCCCCGCCCATCACCGCCCCGCCGGGGGTGGCGACGTAACCGCCGGGCGATAGGGCGACGGATCTAGCCGCCCGGCCCATCCCCTGTCGGCCCGCCTCCCCACCGACAAGCGACACCACCGCCACCCCGTCCCCCTCCCGCCACCCCGTCGCGAGACGCCCCCCCCCACCCCCACCCCCGTCCCCCGCCCGCCACCCCGCCGCGTGACGCCCCCGTCCCCTGCCCACCACCCCGCCGTGACGCACCCCCGTCCCCTGTCGCCACCATCGCCGTGGCCGGGCACCCTTCCCGCCCCCTCCGCCGTCGCTGCTGTGGCGGCGCCGGCGGCCCTTGTTTTTTGATCTTGGCCGATGGATGCTAATCAAACGGCCAAGATCAAACTCCAGCACAGCCAAGATGGCTATGCTGGAGTACGGGAAAAGTTTTTCCTATATATATATATATATATACACAATGATGATATGGTGCATTGCCCACTATTGGCAGCGCACCATACGCTGTCAATTGTGGGCCGTTGGATCTGATCCAACGGCCCATAGCAGCCCTCCACACGCCCCCACCCACCTCCATTTCTATGCTCCAGCTGCCGCACGATTGTCGACAGCCGCAGCCCGACCACCACCCACGGTCACCGGCTGCCGCGGCCAGGGCCACCCCCAGCCCGCTGCCCTCTGCCACCACCACCCACCCCCTCCCCCAACCCTTTCTGCCGCCGCCCACCCCTGCCTGCCGCCCCCTCCCCCACCGGCAGCCCCACCCCCGGCCCGCCGGCAGCCCCGCCCCCAGCCCGCTGGCCTCCCCTGTCCTCGACCTGCCAGCCTCCCCTACCCCCGCCCTGCTAGCAGGCTGCCCCTACCCTTGCCCCGCCAACCTGCCCTGCCACCGCCCCACCCGCCGCCCATGCCCATTTCTTCTCTCCCCCCCCCCTCACACCCACCGGCGGGGGGGCGGCAACGGCGGTTGGGGCGAAGGCGGGTAGGTGGGGAAAACTGGAGAGGGTAGTTTCGTAATAAACACTTGACTCGATCTCGACACAATTAAGTTTTTATTACAAAATATATTTTTAAAAAATAACATAATTTCGTAATAAAAACTTGACTCGATCCTGACTCAAGTAAATTTTTAATTACAAAATAAATTTTTAAATAAATAATATAATTTCGTATTAAAAACTTGACTCAATTCCCACTCAAGTCAAGTTTTCATTATAAAATATTTTTAAAAAAATAACATAATTTCGTAATAAAAACTTTGCTCAATCTCCCTTGGGGTAGGGGTGGCAAGGGGGGAGAAGAAATGAGCATGGGCAGCGGGTGGGGCGGTGGCAAAGCAACCCGACGGGGCGAGGGCAAGGGGGCAGCCGGCCGGGGGCAGGGGCGGCCGGCAAGTGGGAGCTTGGCGGGGGGTAGGGGAGGCTGGTGAGCCAGCGGCAGGGGAGGTCGGCGGGCTGGGGGCGGGGCTGCTGGCGAGGAGGGCGGCAGGCAGGGGCGGGCAAGGGGAGGGGGGTGGGTGGTGGTGGTAGTTGGGGGCGGGCCCCGCCGCAGCGGCCGGCAGTCGGGGGGTCGGTCGTGGGTGGTGGTTTGGCCGCGACTATCGGCAGTCGTGCGGCGGCCGGCCGGAGCATGGAAATGGAGGTGGGCGGGTGGGGGGGGGGGGTAGAGGGCTGCTGTGGGCTATTGGATCAGATTCAACGGCCTACAGTTGACAGCATATGGTGCGCTGCCAATAATGGGCAGCACACCATATCATCAACTTATATATATATATGAGGAGGAGGAGGAGGTTGTGCTGCTCAAACATGCCCCCCACTTCCCCATTCTCCAGCCGTTGCATTTAATCCAACGGCTGGATAAAAAAATTAAAAAAAAGTTTCTAGCGTCGCCGCCGGCCGACGTGTCGTGTCGCCACTCCGGCCGATGCGACGCCACCACCCTGCCCCGCCCGTCGCCGCCCCGCCGGGGGTGGCGACGTAACCGCCGGGCGACGGGGCGGCGGATCTAGCCACCCCACCTCTTCCCCTGCCGGCCTGCCGCCCCGAGGCCGGGCAACACCACCGCCACCCCGTCGCGCAACGCCCCCCACCGTCCCCCGGCCGCCACCCCTCCGCGTGACGCCCCCCCCATCCCCCGTCCCCCGCCAGCCACCCGCCACCCCGTGCCCGGCCGCCACCCCACCGCGCGACCCCCTCGGCCCCCGCCGTCCACGCCGCCCGCCCCGCCGCCGCCGCCCCCTCGGCCCTCGCTGTGACCGGGCACCCCCAGCTCCTCCACCGTCGCTGCCGCTCCCGCGGCCGGGCACCTCTCCCGCCTCCTCTGCCGTCGCTGCTGCAACGGCGCTCGGCGGCCCTTGTTTTTTTATCTTGGCATCCAACGGCCAAGATCAAACTCAGCACAACCAAGATGGCTGTGCTGGAGTACCGGGAAAGTTTTTCCTATATATATATATATATAGGAAAAACTTTTCCCGGTACTCCAGCACAGCCATCTTGGCTGTGCTGGAGTTTTCCCAACCGTTGGATTTTATCCAACGGCTGGGAAAAACATAAAGGATTGAAGGGGGGGGGGGTTTGTCCCGCCGCCGCCGCGCCGCTCCGACGGTCGCCCCCGCCCTCCCACAGCTGCGGTCGCCCTCGCCCCCGACCTTCCCTGCCGGTCGCCCCTGCCCTCCGGCAGCCGCAGTCGCCCCCGGCCTCGGCCCCGCTCGCGCCGCTGCCCCGTCCCCCTGCCCCTACTCGCAGCTGCCGCCCACCCTCGCGATCCCCCACCCGCCCCGCCGCGGCCGTCCCCGCCCGCCCCGCCCGAAGCCGCGGCCATCCCCGCCCGCCCCGCTTGAAGCCGCGGCCACCCCCCCCCCCCCCATCGCGTTCCCCACCACCTCCCTGCCCCCGCTCGCACCTGCAGCCCCACCCTCGCGATCCCCTCAATCCCACCCCCCTGCAGGCTGCCAGCGGCGAGGTCGCCGGCGGTGGCGAGGCAAAACAGAGGGGGGGTGGCGAACAGGGGAGGGCAGTAACGTAATAAAAATTTTACTCGGTCATGGCTCGAGTCAAGTTTTATTACGAAATAAATTTTAAAATATAAAATAATTTCATAATAAAAATTTGACTCCCAATTCGAGTTAATATTACGAAATAAATTTAAAAAAATAAAATAATTTTGGAATAAAAACTTGACTAGGTTAAATTTAAAAAAATAAAATAACTTTGTAAGAAAAATTTGACTCGGTCTTGACTCGAATTAATATTACCAAATAGATCCCAAAAAATATAAAAAATACAAGAAAACACCATAAAATAAAACAATTGAATTCTAATGGATTATTTTATTTTATAGTATTTTACTTTATTTTTTCATATTTTTTGAAATTTATTCGTAATATTGACTCGAGTCAGGACGAGTCAAGTTTTTATTACAAAATTGCTAGGTGACAGCGTTAGTGAGGTGGGTGAGAAAAAAGGGTTGATGGAGAAAAATGAAACAATAGCAATTTTATAATAAAAACTTGATTTGCTCTTGATTTAAATTAATATTACGTAATACATCTCGAAAGATTAGAAAAAAATAGAGTAAAATACCATAAAATAAAATAATCCATTAGAATTCGATTGTTTTATTTTATGGTATTTTTGTATTTTTATATTTTTTGGGATCTATTTGGTAATATTGACTCGAGTCGATATCGAGTCAAATTTTTATTACAAAACTACCCCTACCTATTTCTTCCTTCTTGACTCGTGTCAATATTACAAAATAAATCCCAAAAAACATAAAAAAATATAGGAAAATATCATAACACAAAATAATCAAATTCTAATGGATTATTTTATTTTATGGTATTTTACCCTATTTTGGTCATATTTTTCGAGAGTGGTAGTTTTGTAATAAAAATTTGACTTGATCCCGACTCGAGTCAATATTACAAAATAAATCCCAAAAAACATAAAAAAATACAGGAACATATCATAACATAAAATAATCAAATTCTAATGGATTATTTTATTTTATGGTATTTTACCCTATTTTGTTCATATTTTTCGAGAGGGGTAATTTTGTAATAAAAAACTTGACTCGGTCCTGACTCGTATCAATATTATAAAATAAATTTTAAAAAATAAAATAGAATAAATTTATAATAAAAACTTGACTCGGTGCAACTTGAGTCAATATTACGAAATAAATTTTTAAAAATAAAATAAAATAATTTTGTAATAAAAACTTGACTCGGTCCCAACCCGAGTCAATATTACGAAAGAAATCCCAGAAATATAAAAAAATAGAGTAAAATACCATAAAATAAAATAATTAAGTTCTAATGGATTATTTTATTTTATGGTATTTTATTTTATTTTTTAATATTTTTCGAGAGGTATTTTATAATATTAACTCGAGTCAGGAGCGAGTCAAGTTTTTATTACGAAACTACCCCTGCCCATTCCTCCTCCCCTGTTTCGCCGGCGACTCTGTTTCTTTGCCCCTTTTTGCCGCGCCACCTCACCGATGGCGACCTCGCCGCCGGCCGCCCACTGCCTAACCAAGGACACCTCTCCACCACCTCCCTTCCTTCCCCTCTCCCTACCGATTTGATTCTCGGCCACCACTGCCCACCCACCTTCTACGCTTCACCGCTGAGCACCAACCCCGGCGACGACCATCATCCTAGCCTCGTCCCCCCATTCCCGACTCCTTCCCTGGGTGACTTGAGGTGGCGCGCCAAAACAAGGGGAACGGGCAGCGGGAGGGCGAGGTGGGTGGGCGAGGTGGGCGGGCACGGCGGGCGGGCGTAGCAGGCGGGCGCGGCAGGTGGGCACGGCGGGGGGTGGTGTTGTGTGGCGGAGAAATGCAGCACAGCCAAAGTTGGCAGTGCTGCATCACAGCCACCATGTCTCTCGCATATATATATATATATATATATATATATATATATCTTGTTTTGTGTGGCAAGAACGGGGGTTGTCTTATGTTTTGTCCCTACGAGGATCAGAGAGAGAACTTTTGTGTGTCGTGCAAAGAGGGCCCTGAGTTTTACGAGAGTTTGAAGTGCGCGTCAATCGAGATCTCTCTCATTTACTGGACATAGTGTTTTCGTGTTGTGAGTGCATGGTTGCCTTTATTTGTCGTTGGGCAAAGGAGGAAACCAGGGCTGGGATCACCATGGTAGTTGTGTAGAGCAGAAGCCTTGTCCTTCGAGGTGTTGCGGGGATAGAACGGGGGCATGCAGACTAGTTCGGGCTACTCGTTTTATCTTTTTTGTTTCTTGATCAACTATAGTGTATGTGAGGAAGTCGCCTTGGTGTGTGTCGAAGATTTACTTCTGTTGTCGTCTGTTTGGTGGGGGATGAAGTTTTAGAATCTAGTGATAAGGTGTGGAGGCTTGCAGTTTAAATCTTAGTCTGAATTTTTCTTGTGTGAGGTGTGATAGGGTCTTTGTTTTGCTGATGAGAGTTTGGGAGGTGAGCGTGTTTGTGCTTGCGAGAGGTCTGGGCAGTACTAGGGAGTCGTCGTTGGGTAATTTGGTACTGCATCTCGATTGTTTACCAAGTATTGTAAGTTCGTTTCATTTTACACTAATTTAATATATGAAAATAATATGCTACCATCAGTTATGGATGGGTAATTAGAAACTTAACAACTGCACTATACAAGTTAAAAACATATAGTTACAGAGTTTATAATTACTGTTTATTGTAAGTTTAAATTGTCGATGTTGTTATTATGTATCATTATTAGTAAGTGCAAACATTAATACAGTTGATGAATAATATTAATAATAATATAATCATAAGATGATAATAATTATTATTAGATATGTGAAATGGAATATTTATGAAGATCAAATTATTCTTTTTATTCTAATACAATATTAGTAAATATGTAATTTGTCATACCATGAATCTCATTTCTTTATGAATATGGTGTGTTTGAGTTGTCATAAATAGTGTTGACATGACATAAGTATTATTCAGTGATTGCTTATACGTTAATATTAAAATTATATTAATTATAATGGACTATCTAGATCAAGACCTCCCTGTTGAGTCTACACGTGGTTTCAATTAATATTGGGAAAGTTAATTTGAATAAATTAATTATCCGGTAGCAGCTAAATTCACATTAATTTAATAAATTGTCTTATTTTTATCGTTCATGGTATGACCAGTGAAACTGCTATTGTTTTAAGGGAAAACTAAAATTATTTAACTGTTAACTATAGGAATCTAAAGTTATGGAGCTAGGGGCAATAGTAATTTTGGTAATGATCAATAAATTAATTCTTTGTTGTGGTTGTTTATCATTTGTTGCTTTTACTAGGCATGGCATACTATTTTTTCACTCATGCATTCTCTATTAGTGTTTGTAAATATTTTTTGCTAATCAGCCTAGAGAGTGAGTCTTTCTATCCAACGTGTGGCTTTTAGGTCGTTATAACTACTTGAAATATTACATATTACTTTTTGGCAGCCCTAATCGGCTCAAGCCCAAATTCGATTATCATGCACCGAGATTGACTCAATTAGACACGGGGCCACACCCTTAAAATTTTTCTAAAGATGAAATATTTGCCCTCATACTAAAAGGGGTGACATGGCTCAATGGTGCGAGATGACTTATTATATACGTATGATACAAGAAGGTGATTAAATGGAAAATATCAGTAATTACAGGTTGTAGGCTACATAGTGTATGTTCGCATATATGAGATTATATTTGGATGGTGCAACCAACCCTCCCAGAATAATTGCAGTTTAGCATAGGTTCATAATCACTAAAAGACTAAATAATGATATGGAATATATTAACTTATTTTTTATATTTATATGACTTATTGGTTTTATTACTAACACACTTACCTTAGTTTTGTGACTGCTGGTGAGCAGCTTCAAACTAACAGTTGATAGTGAGGTTGGTAGTTCCCTTACCAACCAACGTTGGAAGAATTGATGAATAAGATTAGACTTCTTATATATATTATTTGAATTTTAATAATTTCTTAAAGATATTTAAATTCCATATTTAACTATGTCTCTTGCATATTTTTAAATAACTTCCATCTGGCTAAAGTAGGTCGTTATAAGTGGTGTCAAAAGACAATTTCCCACTAGCTCACAATTTATGACTCAAGTACCTTGTTGAAAAGTCCAGTATTCATCTTTTCACAATGTTTTTGTGCTACTAACCAACGAATTTTCTCTCACAAACCTAAGTCTTAACCAAAAAAGACATTATTGAACCATAACAAAAAATTCGACATTTCAAATGGCCAGCACGCATAGACAGTGAGGCTGATCTACTTAGTCAAATTCGAACATGGAAAATGTATTGGGCCAAATCTCAGCGTCCATACAAGGACTAACACAGGCATAACCTAGTCCATGGGGAGGACTATG
The DNA here is from genome assembly GCA_033002965.1 of Piper betle. Lineage (NCBI taxonomy): Eukaryota > Viridiplantae > Streptophyta > Magnoliopsida > Piperales > Piperaceae > Piper > Piper betle. The sequence continues at coordinate 169,999 of JAURVB010013406.1, read as the reverse complement.
TCCAGCAGTATAGTAAGAAGTTTTTCCAGGTGGAGCATTTTGCACCTAGAATTTTGCAACTAAAAAGGCCAAAGCTAACAAATTCTTTTGGGGACTGAAGCAAAAACCGAGGATTAAGATTCCTACGACACCGAGGAGTAAGATAACAAAGGTGATTGACTTGACCACTACTTAGGAGTTGGTGTTCAAGTATGACCATGCCCACAAGCAAGGGAAAGTTACTTCATAGTACGAGAATGCCAACCCTCTCAGTAATCAGAACAAGCTAACGGGACACTAGCAGTAGAGCCACAAGGTTAACACAAAGGAGAACCTTAAGAGGAAGTGTGAGGATACCCAGTTGAGACGGTGCCCTAATTGCAATAAGATGCATTCGAGGAAATGCAAGGACCCCCGTAGGTGCGACAGCTACGAAAGGATGGGACACTTGCAGAAGAAGTGTGGTTAACCTCTAAAGCAATAGTATGAGTAGCCCAAGAAGGGTAAGGTGCCAACTCCTATTCGCTACCCAGCATATGCACATTTGGCAAATAAAGGGAAGGTGAAGCTCTATGTGGTTGAAGTCGAGGATGCTGAGAAGGTTGAACGCACCATTTGAGGTACAATTCTAATCAAGGAGTCATTGTGGATGTTTTATTTGATTCAAGGTGTGCAGACTCATTCATTTCATCTCGATTAGTTTAGTGTCTAGGACTCCAAGCATCCTCATTATTCAAGTCCTATAGAGTCACTACTGCAATAAGAGACCGTGAAGTCACCAAGTTGGGAGTTACTAACCTATCCATAAATATATAGGGAAAGCCCTATGAGTGGAACTTTTTCATAAATGGGCTAAAGGGGTATAATGTACTGTTAGGAATGGATTGGTTGTCTACACACCAGGCTTTTCTTGACTATGGAAGGGAAGAGAGTGGTGTGAAAACTTTATAATTATGAGATGGAGGTCATTTTCCAAAGATCATTGCTTGATCCATCTTCTTGTATCATGTCGATCGGTGAGGCAGTTGAGTTGTTGGGTGAGGGATTTAAACCCTTTACAACTAACTTAGTTGAGTTTGAGTCCATACCCAAAAATTTATCCACGATCCGTGTAGCAATAGTGTTTCCTGATGTGTTCCCAGACAAACTCCCAGACATGTTTCCTAAGCGGGCATTGGAATTCGCCATTGACCTAGCACCTAGAACAACACCCACTTCTAAAGCACCCTACCACTTGACTCCAACAAAACTCAAAGAGTTAAAGAGTTAACTAGAGGAGTTGTTGCAGGTAAGTTTCATTCGGCAAGTGTTTTACCTTAGGGAGCCCCTGTTCTTTTGGTGAAGAAAAAGGATGGATCATTTCGGTTATATATTGACTACTGCTAACTCAATCAGGTAACAATCAAGAATCGGTACCCCTTATTAAGGATTGATGACTTATTTGATCAACTAAAAATAACGCTTATCATCAGCTACAAGCAAATGAGTTAGACATCTAGAAAATAGCTTTCTAAACTTGGTATGGATATTATGAGTTCCTAGTTATACCTTTTGGTCTAACAAATGCACCAACCACTTTTATGTCACTCATGAACACAATATTCCACCCATACTTAGGACAAGTTTATTATTGTGTTCGTAAACTACATTCTAGCCTATTTAAACAATGAGGAGGAGCATGCACAACACAGGTCCATTGCTCTTCAAATTTTGAGGGAGAATCAGCTGTTCGTCAAGCTCTCAAAGTGCAACTTCTGGTTGAGGGAGGTGAATTTCATCGGTCATATTTTCTCAAAGGCAAGAGTTGCAGTGGATCCATCCAAAATGAAAGCAATAACTAATTGGCCAGAACCCAAGTCAATCACAGACATCAAAAGTTTTTTGGTTTAGTAGGATACTACAGGAGATTCATCAAGAACTTTTCTTTGGTGGCATTGCCAATGACCAAGCTTACCACGAAGGGAGTCAAGTCCGAATGGAGTAGTAAGTGTGAGGAGAGCTGCACCAGCCTTGACCCTGACAAATGGTAATGAAGGAATTGTAGTCTTCAATGATGCGTCTCTGTAAGGTATGGGATGTGTCCTTATGCAAGGAGGCAAAGTGGTGGCCTATGCCTTTCAACAATTAAAGATTCACGAGCAAAATTATGCCACCTATGACTTGGAGCCGGCAACAGTTGTTTTTGCCCTAAAGATCTGGAGACACTACTTATATGGAGCCTAGTTTGAAGTCTTCACTGACCACAAGAGTTTGTAAGTATATCTTCACCCAGAATGACCTTAACCTTTGACAGAGGTGGTGGATGGAATATTTGAAGGATTGCGATTTCTAACTATCATACCACCCAAGGAAGGCGAATGTTGTAATTAGCATGTTGAGTTGAAAGGGAAAGGCGGGCAGGGTTCAGCAGCTAGCTAGACTTTGGGCTATGTTGGCCAACGTGTTGGCTATCAACCCTATGGAGTAGCTAATAGGGTTGCTAAGAAACATTGTCATTTCTAATGACTTGGTTAATCGTGTTATGCTAGCACAAATGGATGATGAAGAGCTAAATGAGATGATGAAAAAGACTTCTGACATTTTAGTTGATTCCAATACTTTGATTAGATTTAGAGGGAGGTTGTGTGTACCCAAAGATTAGGGCAGCTAAACGAGCGAGCAAGCCGAGCTCAACTTGTGTTCGAACTCGACTCAGATAGGTCGAAGTTCGTTTGAACTTGACTCGAGATTGAATGAGTTTTAAACATATACGCTCAAAATCAACTCAAACATTTTTTATGTTATTTGAGCTCGACTCGAGATTGAATACACTTAAACTATTTAATTTTAACGAGCTCAAAACCCAATTGGTTCGGGAGCTCGAATCTAGCTCGAAATAGTTCATGGCTCGCTAGATTTCTATTATTCTTGTACATGTATCCAACAAAAAATAATAATTCAATGGGTGTGGATTGAACACGTGACCTTCATATCTTTTAGGATGACTCTCTCCCAACTGAGTTATCCCTGTATTGATGCTACTTTATTATTTTATTGTATATAAATAAACACAACTAGCAACAATTAAACTTATTAATATATATATATATATATATATATATATATATTATCTTAGGTTGAGGGCAGATATGTTTCTGTCTCAAACTTTAATCTAGATCGTTTAATTACAAGGACGACCCAAATTTATAAAAAATAAAAATAAAAAACAAAACACCCTCACCACCACCCTCCTTTAGTATTTAGTTAATAATAATATTTATTTATGATTTTAAATGTATTTTTAATAGACAAATGATATTATTATGTATATTATTATATTATATTATCGAGTTGAGTTTAAGTCGAACTACGACTTGATTTCAAGTCGAGTCGAGTCGAACACTACCTTGCTCAAGATCGACTTGTAGGATTCGAGTTTGAGCTCGAGCATTTAAATGTCTAGTTTTGAGTTAAGTCGAGCTGAGCCGAACGCCAAATGCTCACGAGCTGGCTTGCTTAATTAGCAACCCTACCAATGATGATACACTGAGGTGGAACATCTTAGAGGAGGCACATCACTCAAAGTTCTCAATACACCTTGGAGTAACAAAGATTTATCAAGACTTGAAAAGAGTGTACTGGTGGATTGAGATGAAGAAGGGTACGGTAGATTTTGTCTCAAAATGTCAGACTTACCAGCTTGTGACATGGGAGTGTGTGACATGTGATTTTGTCACAAGCCTTCCTAGAACTCAGAGGAAGCATGACTCAATATGGGTAGTGATGGATAGATTGACCAAGTCTGCACACTTCATTCCAACGAGATTGAAGACTACCTAGCTTGATTATACAATGATAAACTTGTAAGGTTTCACGTCGTCCCAAAGGAGATTGTGTCCGATAGAGGTCCTCTTTTTACATCTCATTTATGGGATACATTTCTAAGAGGAATGGGGATGAGGATCAAGCTCAGACTGCTTACCATCCTCATCCTGACAATCAGAGTAAATGCACCATCCAAACCCTAGAGGACCTATAGCAAACATGCATACTTGATTGGGGCAAGGATTGGGAGTAACACCTACCCTTGGTTGAGTTTGCTTACAATAATTCTTACCAAACCAATATAGAGATGACACCTTTTAAAGCCTTGTACGAAAGACCGTGTAGGCCACCTTCCTATTGGTTGGAGTCACCAGAAGGTGTAACAGTAGGACCAGAATCACCAGAAGGTGTAACAGTAGGACCAGAAATGGTCAAGGAGGCAATTGAAAAGGTGATCCAAGAAAAAATGAAAGAAACCCAAGATCGTTAGAAGAGCTATTCCGATGTGCGGAGGCAGGATCTTGCCGAAGGAAGGCCATATTATTCACAATCTCAACGCTGGGAGATTCAACACGATGCTTTGTATGTAGAAAATTCGGTGAAGATTTTAGGTAGAGAGGAAATGATATTGAAAAGAAAAACAATACCTTTTGTAAAAGTCCAATGGGACAATCATGGGGTAGAAAACTATATGTGGGAAACTGAAGAAAATATAAGAAGAGGATATCCTCACCTATTTTGAAATGTAACGATGTACCTTTGTTGTAATAAATGGAAAGAGATAATTTTTCTCTAAGTGTTTGTGTCATTATTTTAGTTGTTAGGTAGAATTATAGTTTTCCATTATTTAATTGTTGAAAATTTCAGATGTCTAGCAATAGTGAGTCTGAGGCTTTAGAGGTGACCTCCGTATGCCATGTTGTATCCATACAAGAAAGACATCAACTGAGGTTTCATGACTTCGAACCTCCATGTGTAGGCTAAATGGCCATGATTGCTATAGATAGATTTATTCGCCTACTACAGCCAGAAATTTAGGTGATCATTACGAGGTACATGACCAACATAGTAGAACATGCAGCAAGGATAGTAACGCATTTTGCTAGAGTGCTCGAGGTAGATCAAACTCAGGGGCAACAACGAGGAGGCAGCTGATGGCTTAATGATTGAGGTATAGTTTTATGCTTTTTGTATTTTGAATTTCTACGGATGGAAATTTCTAATTTGGGGAGATTGTTAAACCCATGGGTAATTATTACAAAAAAAATTAATTAAATAGATGATAGTTTGAGATTGGAGCCAGGTTTAACCACGTTCAATTTGTTATTTTTTAATATGGGTGAACTTCATTTGGTTAGTAGAGTCTTTTAGGTAGGGTTGCTAAACAAGCAAGCGAGCCGAGTTCATCTTATACTCAAACTCAACTCGAATAACTCGAAGCTTGTTCGTGTTCAACTCGAGATCAAACAAGTTTTAAACATATATGCTCGAAATCGATTCAAATATTTTTTAAGCGGTTTGAGCTTGACTCAAGCTCGAATACGCTTAAACTGTTTAATTTTAATGAGCTCGAGATCAGCTCGTTTAGGAGCTCGATACCAGCTCGTTTGGGAGCTCGAAACCAGCTCGTTTGGAAGTTCAAAACCAGTTCGTTTAAGAACTCAAAACCAACTCGATCATAAAGTCGAAAGTAACTCGTTTAGGAAAAAAATATTTAGTTACAGAGATTGAAATTCACAAAAATAGTCTATATAAACTATCTTAATGATAAAAAGTTTTTCCAAGTTTCAACCATGTTTCATTTTTTTTACAAAATACCTAAGACACTATTCAATAGTATACGTTTCCAAAAAAATAAAATGCTTAGAATTATAAACCCAAAATTGAAAAAAAACTATCAAAAGTTTATATTTTATAGCCTTCATCAATATTTAGACAACTTTTATACAACCTTCATCCTGAAATTTTTTTTAATAAATATTATTTATTGTGAGATATTAAATTAAATAAAAATAAAAAAATTTTGTAAAAATAATAAATGTATTCTAGTATCATCCCCAATGAATAAAATTTTTAATAACTACCAAAGGCATAACAAGTTAACAACTACCAAAAGTAGATATTAAAATTTTAGACATACCTTTTGTTTGAATGTGTGATGCAAAACAAATCAATAGAATTTGATATTAACAAACACTATTTCACTTTTGGATCTGAAAAATTAAATATAAAAATTACGATATAGTCATACTTCAACTTGCTTCATAAATAGTATTATAACATCAAAATATAGAAATAATTTAAAAATACAATCATGACAATACAAATAAGGAAATGCAATATTCACTATTAAATAGCAAGCGCTTAGGAGTAAAATATACAATATAATTCATTACCTGAGTCCTCATCATCCTCATCTTCACTCTCTTCACAATACCGTGGGCGTAGCCAATCTTGAGCACAAATTAAAGCTTCAACTGTGTTTGGTTTCAAATTGCTACGATAATCACTAATAATTCTCCCACCTATACTAAAAGCGCATTCTGACGCTACTAAAGAATGTGGAATTGCTAAAATATCCTTTGCCATGGCCCCTAAGGTTTTATATTTCAATGAAGCAATTTTCCAATAATCCAAAACATCAAAATGAGCTCCATGATTAACTTTAATTCTTTGTTCTTCAAGATATGCATCTAAGTCTGATTTATTCACATGGAACTGCTCACGAGAATCCATAAATCTTTCAAATTCTTCCTCATCAGTGAGCATTTTATCACCACTTTCATTTTCAAGAAAGTAGTCATGATGCAAACTATTTCTCAATTTGTTCTCATAGATTTTGTATACCCCTTTTAAAGCATCCTCAACCCTTTTCATTTCAGCTTGAAAAATTGACTCAGAATGGTAAATTTTGTGGAAAACAAATTCAACCCTTCCCAATTTATATCTTGGATCTAGCACACATGCAATGGCTAGAACTAAACTATTTTCTGCCAAATACTTGTCATATTTGTCTTTCATTCTATCAACCATTTGATAAAGATGTCTTTGCCCATGAACATGAAGGTAATCTAACTTCTCTTTCACTTTTTGAAGTACGGCGAAGAATAGATTTGTTGTTGGATACTTACTCATAGAGAAAACATTAGTTGCTTGATAAAATACTTCAAGTAAGTCTTCAATCTCATCATACTTATTCCAATACTTCAAGTAAGTATTCAATCTCATCATACTTATTCCAATCCATATCAGATGGGCACCATTTAAAATTTTCATCTATACCATTTAGATGATTAAAAGCAAGTTTTACCTCTTTTGCAGATCTTAACATTAAGTAAATAGAATTCCAAAGAGTTTGCACATCCAAATTCAACCCTCTTTTACTTGATATGCCAACATGTGCTAAAGAAGTGTCAAAATCTTTCATTATAGATGTAGATCCCTTGATATATTTAATTGACTCATGAACATTTTCAATAACTCCTTTCACGTGTACCAAGCCAGCTTGAACAATTAAATTAAGAATATGAGTTGAACACCTAACATGGAAAACATTGCATCTAATGGCAAACTTTGCATTAGAAGGAAAACTATCTTTAAGAAGTGTTACCATGCTATCATTGGCAGATGCATTGTCAAATGTTAAGGTGAAAATTTTATCTTCAAGCCCCCAATCCATCAACAACTCACATACCAAATTTGCCATTGCATAACCAGTATGAGGAGAAGGGAAATGACAAAAATTAAGAATCTTCTTGTGTAGCTTCCAATCTATATCCACATAATGCACTGTGAAACTCAAATATGACTTGGTTTGCCCAAATGTCCAAGTATCACATGTAAAACAAACACTCTCTATTTCTCTCAACATATTCTCCAAAACCTTTTTTCTTCGTGATACAATTTAATGCAATCATTCCTTATAGTGTGTTGAGAGATTTTCTGATGTCTTGGGTTAAGAGCCGTATAGAACATGTTGAATAACTTGCTCTCTACTGATCGAAAAGGTCTTTCATCCACAATGATCAAGATGGATAAAATTTTTCTCACCCTTTCTTTATCATACTTATAAGTAGTCATACTTGCAAATTCTAAATCCTCATCTTGACTAGGCAATACTGGAACAATTGCAAGTTCTTGTTGACCTTTTGATTTCTTATTTTTTGGGCATGTTATCAAATGTCGATTCAATTGTGTAGTACAACCACTCGTAGACTTCAAGTACTTCTTCTGACAATGCTTACATTGATTATACTCCTTTTTGTCAATAATAACACTCGAAAATTCTTTCCACGCTTTCGATGTTCTTTTTCTCTTTTCTTTATTTTTATGTTGATTTTCTTCTTCTAGAGTTGATTCTTTATTCTTTTGATCTACTTGGGGCACATGTGACATATTTTTTGTGGGTGTGGCCATTAATAATCTGTATAATAAAAATATTTATTTATTTTATATAGGTCATACGATGTATCATGACCACCATGTATTTTATATTTAATTGTCAATGCGTTTGCTAACTAATATATTCAAATGTCTCACAGAACTAACTTTCTACTATTAACATTAGAAAAATATCTTTATAAAAAAATATTTTATAAAAAACAGTAGAAAATATTAAATTAACACTCAATAATAAATGCACCGATCAACTCACAACCCTCTAGCAAAAAAATGATAAAAAGACCTATTAATATTTATTTTATTTTATTTATTACCTAAGTCTAATTTTTAACCCATATCTACAAAAATAATAAAAAAATATTTCATCTTATGGGTCATAAAAAGACAATGATAGAAAATTAAATAAAATAATAGTATATTTTTAATTATCATATAATTTATTTTAATAAATTCATTTATTTTCATAAATTAATTAGTATTAATTTACCCAAGTAGTATTAAAAAATTTAAGCAATATTTTTTATAAGGGAACAAAGCTAGAATTTAGGGCTAAATGATGATTTTAATTATTTTAAATAGCTACGTGATGTTCTCATTTTATTATTATTATTATTATATACAGTAAAATAAAAACATGTGGGGGATCGTCACATGTAGGGGATCATCACCATACCTGAGGAACAAGGTAGCTGGGAGGAAGAATGAACTTTGGGAATGCTGAGAAAGTCAGGACACAGTCCAAGCAAAGGAGGACAGCAATGGGTCGGAGATGATGACTCTGGTTGGCCACACCGGCTATGGCGATGGTAGCGGCCAAAAGAAAAGCATATTATACTTTAGGAACGCTGGGAAACACAGCCTGCAAACCAGGCGGAGGACTTTGATGGATCGGGGAAGGTGGTCGGAGATGAAGGGTCTGGTCGGTGGCAATGGCCAGAAGAAAAAGGAGGCCGGTTGGAAGATTTGCATTTTGGGAAGGCTGGGCAAGTCAAGCTGCTGTCTGGGCGGAGGAGGATGGGATGGGTGGGGAAGTTGGTCGAAGATAATGACTATGGTCGGCCACAAAGGCGGCAGCAGCAGCAGTGGCGGCTGCAACGACAGTGGCGGCGACTAGAAGAAGAGAAAGGTCGGGAGGAAGATTGCACTTCTAGAATGCCGGGAAACTTAGGCTACGGTCCAGGCGGAGGGTTGCGATAGATCGGAGATGGTGATCGTAGATGAAGGATCCGGTTGGCCACAGCGGTGGCGGCGGCCAGAACAAGAAGGCGGCCGGTTGGAAGATTTGCACTTTGGGAAGGTTGGGGAAGTCAGGCCGCTATCCGGGCGAAGGAGGACAGGATGGGTCGGGGAATGTGGTCGAAGATGATGGCTACGGTCGGTCGGCCACAGCGGCGGTGGTAGCAGTGGCGGCGGCCAGAAGAAGAAGGCGGCTAGGAGGAAGAAGGCGGCATGGCACAGCTATAAGAAGAGATCGGGAGAGAAGACGAAGCGACGCTTATGAATATAAGGGTAGTTTTGTAAATAAAAGTTGACTCGATCCTGACTCGAGTTAATAATAATAAAATAAATCCAAAAAATACTAAATAAAATATTAAAAATATAATAAAATTCTATACAATTAAAATAAATCAATCCAATTTAAATTTCTTGATATTTTTTTTCAAAAATATATATTTTTTGTCTTTGATTAGTTTTTTGTGTATATTTGTTAGGTATTTATTTTTTGGGTATTATTTAGTGCTTTCCTTTTTTTGTATATAAATATTTTTCATATCATGTTTTCAGCAAAGGTGAAAGGAATTTTTAATATAAGTGTATATCCTCCATTAATATTTTTTCTTTTTCATAAAATTATGTGATATTTTTTATAGATAATTATTAAGTACATAAGCCGATAATGCATGGAAGCACTTTTTGGAAACTGTGAAGGAAAGAGAAGATTAGAAATTGGAGGCTAGGAAGAATCCGAAAAAGTGTATTTTAATGCAAAATTATATCCCCCTATTATATTTTTAACTATATTTTGAGTATGTAAGTGATATTATGTATATTATTATATTATATTATCAAGTCGAGTTCAAATCAAGTTCGAGTTATAACCGAGTCGAGTTCAAGTCGAACACTGCCTTACTCAAACTCGACTCGTAGGATTCGAGTTCGAGTCGAGCATTTAAATATCGAGTTTCGAGTCTAGTGAAGCCAAGCCAAACGTCAAATGCTCACGAGCTGGCTTGCTCAATTAGCACCCCTACTTTTAGGGAGAGAAGTCAAAAGGGGTTATCTAGCCTCTTCTTATAAAGGGAACGTTTTTCATTATTTTTCCTTCTCCCTGTGTGATTTCTTCTTCCTTCTAGGTCTTTTTCTTTTCTTCTCCACCTTATTTTATTTAGGAATTCATGGTTCAATCATATAGATCATCTACTTCATGTGTATATATATATATAAACTATAGTGTATGTGAGGAAGTCGCCTCGGTGTGTGTCGATCCTTTCCTCACGTTGTCGTTTGTGTGTTTTCCATCAATGAGAAACATGCAGGGGATGAAGCCTATTGATAAGGTGTGGAGGCTTGCAATTTAAATCTTAGTCAAAATATTTCTTTTGTGAGGTGCGATAGGGTCTTTGTTTTGCTGATGAGAGTTTGGGAGGTGTCCGTGTTTGAGCTTGGGACAGGTCTGGGCAGTACAATGGAGTCGTCGTTGGGTTTGGGACTGCATCTTGATTGTTTACTAAGTACTGTAAATTAGTATTAATTTCACACTATTTTAATATATGAAGTAATATGTTACCATCGGTTATAGTAATGTGGTTATGAATGGGTAAGTAAAAGATTAACAACTGCACCATACAAGTTAAAAACATATAGTTACAGAGTTTATAATTACTGTTTATTGTAAGTTTAAATCATTAATTTTATTATTATGTGTGTCATTATTAGTAAGTACAAACATTAATACAGTTGATGATGAAATAATAATAGTAATAATAATAATAATATAATCATAAGATAATAATTATAATTATTATATATGTCAAATGGAATATTTATGAAGATCAAATTATTCTTTTTATTCTAATATAATATTAGCAAATATGTAATTTGGCATATCATGAATCCCATTTCTTTATGAATATGGTGTGTTTGAGTTGTCATAAATAGTGTTGACATGGCATAAGTAGTATTCAGTGACTGTTTAATTATTGATATTAAAATTACAGTAATTATAATGAACTATCTAGATCAAGAGTTCCTTGTTGAGTTTACACATGGTTTAAGTAAATATTGGGAAAGTTAATTTTAATAGAGCTACGGGCAATGGAGTAATTTTGGTAATGATCAAATAAATTAATACTTTGTTGTGGTTGTTTGTCATTTGTTGCTTTTATTAGGCATGGCATGTAACATCCCTAACCCGATTCACGCTAAGGAACTGAACTGGAATATCACTTGTCCCGGTTAGGTCAGCTAACCCAAACCCAACCCTGCAGATCTACTCTCGGTGTCTTGAGATGGAAGATGTTTATTGTTATATATGGATGAATGCACAAAAATAAACCTAATATGTTTTTACATGAAAGATATGAAAACTAATTTACACACTAACAACAATTACAATAAAATTATTAAAATTTTCAAAAAAATAAAATAGACAGAATCTCCCCCAAAAGTGTAATTAAGGGTGGCCTTATCAATTCAACATGTACAAATATAATATATATATATATATATATATATATATATATATACACCAGATATTTTCATTTACATAGAATTCTAATTTACTGTATCTATCACTCTGAATCTAAGGTTTTAACCCACCTGTGTATTTTATTCACATTTCACATCATATCATGTTTTGCATTTCATTATACCATCCTCAAAATATTAAACATGCTATCATCTGACACGTGTGTATGCAAGAGACGTCACTGCTCTTCCGTCGAGGCTGGCTCATCCTACTCATGATCATCACCTACATATATTATAAAAACACGTAAGTAAATAGTGTTACTAGTCCAAAATATAACTCATATCAAAATAGTTATAAGAGCAAACTCTCATATGAACTCTCTGAAGGGCACCTACTGAGGAGCCACTAGGCTGTAGAGCCACTAGGCTATAGACCAAATAGCGACTCTTCTGCTACTGATTTTCTCTCATTTTTTGGTCCCTCGGGGCTGTTAGTATATCCTAAGCTCTCTCCTTACCTTCATAATTTTCTTGTCCTAGAGCATGAAAACCGAATAACCGAATACTCTCAGGCAATCGCCTTTAGTACCCTTTGAACCACAAGTCTGGACATGCACTATACTAAATATTACCTATAAACCTCCACGTTTCTCTAGGTGTGAAGAACACAAAATGGGAGTTGTTAAGATCCCTCAGGATTGGTACAACTCTCTCACTAATCTAGAGTCTACTATGACTGGCATGTGCACCCGCTTATGGTACGTATGAGTCAATTTGCCCATTTCTTGTCTCACTGAAAATTCGATAAAACTTTATATAGGTCTGGGAGGGGATTTATATAATAGGCCCAAAGGTAATTTATGTAGATCTTGTTTTCGAAAACATATTTGAGGGATCTCATCTTCGAGAATTATTAATCGGGAAGATTGATCAATTAAATGACCCGGGTTAAGTGGGATTCGATAAAATGCCACTTAACTTGTCTTACAAGTATTAATATAAAACACAATAGAATGAAGCATAAAATAGGAAGCGAGTGCTAACGGACGTAGTAGAAACTCCAATATTGTCCACACACCTAGGCGGCGAGCTCCTACTCTATACCTACACAACAAGACTAAATATTAATGCCTAGTATAATGCATGAATGTTATATTCCTCATCAATCCATACAAGACAACATCTACTTACATACATTTAAATTCAAACTCTAATTCATTATTATCATCCGTTAACATGCATTTAAATTTAAATCAACACCTATTTACAATCACACCAAAATCATAAAACAATCAAATAAAATCGAATAAATTTCTATACCTACAGTGACATCGATAAGGTTGTGGCCGGCGCGAGTGAGGATTGTGGGGAAGAGGTAAGGGAGAAAAAGAAAAATGAAGTTGGGTGAGAAGGATGGTGGCAGATGGATGGTGACAATGTTGGAAGTGTGGAATAAATGGATGTCAAGGGAGAAGAAAACGAGTGGTCGGTGAGAAAAACAAATGGTTAGTTGAGAAATATGAATGGTTGTGAAAAAAATGAATGGTCAGTTGAGAAAAATGAATGGTCAGTGAGAAAAAAGTAATTAAAACTTGACTTGAGTGAAAATAATGGTCGAACTGACTGGTTCAAACTATGAAACCCTAACTCGAATCACGGGTATTACAAGCTGCTTGCTAGCTACTTACTCTGTTTTTCAATACATATCTTAGTCCCCAAACAAATTTATTTGTTTGCTTCTGCATAGAAGTGCAAAGTCCTGAAGCAAAATTTTCTAGTTGTATGAACTTTTGCTCATATTCTTTAGCAGCCATGGTCTTCTAAGTTAGGTTAGTGAACTCCCTCTTTTTCTGTGTCCTAATATGATTTGGAGAGTAGTGCAGATTGAATATTGTTAGAATATTTTTAATAACATGCAAGTATACATGGTCGAAACAAGTAATAGAATGATGAATTCAAGTATCGTCCCACAAGGAGATGAATTTTCTATAATTAATTAAAGAAAATAAAATGAAGAACAAAATAAAAATAACTGACTTAACTAAATCTAAGTAATAACTTTAAATTAAAAGCGAAGTTAAAATGATAAAACTAGTTCTAGAGTCGAATTTCCCTTAACATCAATTTAATCTTCATTAAATCTTCCTCTTATCTTTTATCCCCTCGGATTGTCGATTTAGGATAATTATATAACATGGTGGCTCCCGCTCTTCCATGTTTCTATTATTTTGCCTCAATTTCTACCTCCCGGTGATAATTGATTAATTAACAAAATAATGCATTAAGATTTGCCTTACAATCATATACGGTGTTGTGTATCTCCCGACCACAACGACAAACAAGTCAAAGACTTATCATATGATGAATTATCAATGACTAATCTAATTAATTTCTCCAGAAATCTAATTAAACCTCATACAAGTCAAAAGACTTATCGTATGATGAATTATCAATGACTAATCTAATTAATTTCTCCAAAAATGTAATTAAACCTCATGATCTAAGATATAGGCGATCAATCTATTTTTAGCATTTAAAACATGGTAATTCAAACGATCTGATTGAATAAAAGTGTAAGAGGTTGAAATGAATTCAATTAAATCATGTTAAGTTTCATTCTTCTATAGAACAAAATAAAAGACTACTTCATAATAAAAATAGAAAACAATATAAAAAAATAATTTTTATTATGAAAGAGAAAGAAATTACAAAACTAGAAATATTTTCTTTCACTAAACTGCTAAGCCAAAAGTTGAAATGTGATATCTCAAACAACAAATAGCCACCCTTTTATATAGAAGTGAAGATACAAGAATTCGAAGAGGGTGTTCACAAATCGACACAGTCTAATTAATTATGATCTCCCTTCAAATTTCCAACTCCTCGACTCCATTGAACTCTATAAATTGTAGCCATTAGGAAGGCCCAAGTGTCATGACCATTCAAATCCAAAGTTTAATTTATTCATCTTTTTCTGCATTAAAGAATCATATTAAAAATATGAGTAAATATTGTATACTTTAAACACTTAACAGATACATCCACAAATTCTTCCCAGGTAATAGTATCCAGCTCTCTACCAGCAAAGCTAGTATTCATAGCAAATTCCCACCAATAAGTAGTATCATCCTCTAACATAGTGTTGGCAAGTCTCACTTTATGTTGGGCTGAAACCTCCAATGCTCTAAAGCTATTATACATATTTTTAATCTAGTTCTCAGCTTTGCTAGGATCAGCAACTCCCTTAGGTATTTAGCCTCATTCTTAATAAACTTTTCTAGTGTAAATTGACCTACTGTGGGCATGATTAGGGTCATTTCCTCTACCTCGTCCAAGCTGAACATTAGTGATGTGGATATTTTGGGCTTGGACGTTCTAATTCTGAGCATTATCCAAATTCATTTCTTTAGCTTGGATCTCATTGTTATTGTTCTGACCAATAGTCCCTCCAATGGCCTGGTTCTGCCCACTTGTTCCACCTCTTGTAGCCTGATTTTATAGAAACTGCTGCAGTGCCTCAGTGTTTGCCTAAATTGCCTGGGCCAGGTTCTTCAGTACATATTAGTTTGATTGGCCAAAGTCGACTAAGCTGGTCGTGAAGCTTCAATTGATGAAGTATCTGCTTGTTCGACAATTGTAACAAAATAAACCCTTAGGTACTAAACCCAAAAGTCCATTATTAAAACCTATTAATATATATTCTTGTGGAATGAGAACTCAATGGACATTACAACAAGGTATGATTCATATATGCCAGCTGAAGTATGTATAATATTTTAGCTCTTATACCAACCGTAACCGACTCAATGGCCATATATAATCATGGCCATCACTGCAACTAAAGTGTCACGTCTACTAAACATGAACATGGCAATAACATGTAATAAATAAATAAAACATTAAACATGTATAAATTGTAGATACTCATCAACATAAATATAAGTGCGAAAATAATAAATGCTACCGATATCATAATAATCCAACTATATATATATATATAAATCTAAATCATGATACTAATACTCATGTCCTATTGAACTCAACTCAGAATAAGTCTCTAATTTTACTAAATGTGCCTAAAATAAAATATAAATCCTAAATGTTGAGGTTTGCCATCCCTTTGCTCCAGAGTTGCCAATCTCGCTAACCTGCATACAATCGAAGTTGTCTGCCCAGTATCACTATTGATACTGTACTTATGGCTAAACATATAACATATAACATAAATCAAAATGCGTATAATCAATAATCGGCCAACCTGCGTAAATCCTAATTCCATTTGATTAATTACTAAACATAAGATAATCATAATTATAAACTGTAATAAAAAATCATAAACATAACCCAACATAACATAATTGAAAACATAGCTCGCATAATATATCACAATCAAATTAACTTAAAATTAATTAAGTAATTGATTAACTTATTCATACTTAGTTCAATAGATGAACCTAATACATAAGGAGTTTACACATGACTCAATGAGAATGTTGTAGTTGCGTCAATCTCAACATCAGAACGTAAACCCACATGTACTATAGAGATAGCAGCACGTAGAGAACATAAAATTTTTCAATTCCACTATAAGCGGTAGCCCTTGCTTAAGGGGTATGCACGTCACAAGAACAATACGTCTACTACATTAGGTATAAACATATAGAAAATTGACCAAGAAGCCCAAGTTCTCATTTACCTGATCTCCATTGAAAACATCTAAGTTGTCAGCTTAGTGCCTATAACCCGTAAAAACATTAAAAAAACATGTCTTAATGATATGATTTATCTTATTTACTTTTGATCATATGTAATCATATTATATATTTTGTTTTCAATTCAAAATATCATCCCGCTAATTATATGTCTAAGCTGGCTAATCACGTAAAATGAGGGATCTTAAAGCTCCTCAGATAATAACCAAACGGACTTGATTTAAATACATATATGTCCTTGTAACTTTAGCAATGCTCTGCTCCTTATTATGGACATAAATCAAAATTCTAACTTATCACCCACATAACCCATGTGCATGTATTTATGAATGACATGATTCTATATCAATACATATACCTACAAAGCATAACAACAACTAATTGCACAAAAAAAACACATACAAGGACCATACATAATTAATTAAATAATAATTAAATACAAGAACACATGCACATATAATTAAGCACATAGATCAATCAATGATTAATTAATTACTTTTAGATTTAATTAAACAAGTTGTTACACCACTTAACTTTCATGCACACAATCAATAGTATTTTTAATAAGGCTAATTTCATCTAAAAAGTAAGTAATTAACATTAGTTATATCATTTAATGCCTAATTAAATCAAAAAATTAACCCTTATTTTTATTTTATTTTCTTTTATAATTAAATTTCTCTTAAACTACGCATCCAAAAAGTATGAAATTTTAACTACTATCAAATCCTTAATTAACAAAAATTATTTTTATTTTTCCCAAATAAATTCAAATTTTAAAGATCTATAAAATATATCCAAACTTCGTCCAAAAATTATATAAAAATTCCAACTTTTCATAAATTCATTAAAACTTATGTAAATCATGATTAAACAACTTCTAATCATGTATACTAACAATTGTATCATTTACCGATAAAGATTTCAACATCTGGCCACTTGCATATACTGGTGTCTTAATTTCGGTTTTTTGCGCAAACCGAACCGAACCGACCAAAATATTTTGGTCGGTTTCAATTTGGTAGGGGCTATATTTTCAGTTCAGGTCAACCTTGTAAATCTGACACCCAAAAGGCTATTCGGCAAATTGGTTCAGAAAGGGATAGATATGAATTGAGTTGCATCATAGATATTATTTTTCGAGTGTACATCAAATTTTAGGTAGAAGAGTTATCAAAGATTGCTCAGTCTTGTATTGTGTGTATGGGTGCACGTGTGTGTGTCTTTCTTCTAATAACCTTTTTTTTCTAATTTGAAAATCCCTTTTATAAAATTTGTCACTTTTACACATGCAAGCACACATAAAAAACGTCATTAATGTGGCGGGTTTGGTTAGCAAGGTACAGCGCATAAGGAAGGCTTTTTTCCACTTAGTTATCAAGAAAAGAAGAAAATTTTGTTCGAGTTCAAATCACACGATTTGAGCCTTTTGGTGGAAAACCAATTTATACGTGTCATCATCATATAAAAATTAATGCATAAGTTGCCTAATGTACCTTTTGTAACACCTTGATTTGTTCTGACCTCGAACAAAATCAAAATATTATATTTTAAACCATTATTCTTGCTCACTTAAAATACAAAATAGACTCACAAAACAAATCTAACCACTTAAAATGTCAAAAGATGGAAGGCTCAAGAGAATTTATATATGCATCCAAAACATAAATGATCATGCAAAAAACATGTACAAATTCCTAAAGTTGGACTCATGTAAATTCTTAAAGCTGGACTCATGCAAATATAACATCCTATGTGAGTTCACAACATTCACATCACATTTTTGCACGATACAATATAGTTTAACATTTTTCATGTAAAATTTGTGATCCAACTCAAGGTTTTATAGTCGCTGGCTGGTCAGTTCAACTATTTGTTTGATTCAGTTCAGCTTTTAGAACACATGCATAAGGTCTAGGCCGACCGCATGTATGGGTTATATACCCAAGTGTATAAAAATAATATGACATACGTAGCACCATATTGAGTTATCAATATATACAAAGTATACGTTTGTCTTTTTTTGTCCATTAGATTATAGAATTAGATATAGGTTGTTGATTATATTACGAAGCGTTGGTTAGAGTTTTGTTTAGGTTGGTAGTTTCTGGAACATGTCATTTAGAGGATGTCTAGCTTCCCTTAATTTTTATATTTTGACTGCATCTGTGACTTGACTAATACGACTTGCCAACCCTTACACCGTTTTTAGAAGCTCGTAGAATACCACGTTACACTAAATTCATTTTATCTGACTAGTGTAAAATTTCTAAAATACCTTGAAATCTTGCAAAATTACCAAAACAGCCCCATCTTTTCCCAATTTCCCCCAACCTATCTTCGCAGAATCTCTCAAATGTCGTAATTAGCCCCACCTAAACTTGGAAATGACAAGAGTACCTTGCCCTTCTATTTCTTTCTTCTTCTCCACTTTACATGCCCGACTATCTATCGTCTCCTTCTCCCTACCCACCAACCTCCTCCTTGCCTTGCCACCGGCCAGCTGTCACCCTCCTCACTGGCTGGCCGGACCACCCCTTCAGTCACCTCTCCCTCCTCTTCCTCCCATTCCCCTCACCCTTCCCCTTCCCCCCTTCTCCTTCCACCTCCCCCGCTCACCGCCACCCTCGCTGCCCTCTTGGCCGCCATCGGCGACTCCCTTATAGCTGGAAACTACCTCTCCTCCTACCCTTATCTCTCTCCCCCTATCTCCCCCTTCTATAGTCTCCTCATTTCCTCCCATTTGGTATGTGGTATAAATAAACTGAGAGGGGTATTCTTGTAATTGTACAGGTAATTGAATGAGGAAGGACGGGATATAAAAGCAGAGCATGGATATCAATTGTGGACATTGATATGATGATAATACAATTTGTGTTTGCTTTTGTTCTCTTTCTTCCGATCTTTTAGGAAGAACACCAAGGAGGCAGGACATTTCCCTGCTCCCTTGTCTACGATTCAATCCAAAGTTCCCCACATTAACCAATTCCGGCTTGACACCGACATGGTGCCAATGAAGCAGAGTGGTAGGCAGAACAGGGGTAAAGATCCTCTCGTCAATGCTATTGAAGATGATCATTCCAGCCTACCACTCCCTCCCCTCGGTAACCATCACTTGCTGCCGACCGCCACCATCATTGCCTCCTTTGTGCATTGTTCCTTCTCCCCATGCTATTCAATCATTTGTGATAATGTCATTTGCATTTTTTTCATATTTTTGTTGATATTAATGATAAATTTATAATGAAATTAGTTGATGAATGTGATTTCTCGATGACGTGAATTTAATTATAGTCATAATATGAATATAATCATTTTTAGTTGCAAATAAAAACAAGTACTCAAATGGGTAATTTGGAACCCTAATGTAGCACTTGTTGATGCAGTTTATGTTCATATGAGTAATTATCTTTTAATGAATTTTAATTTATAAATTAATTCATCTTCACAGTAATAGTTGTGTTTAGAATAACATATTATGTTTATTACTTAATGGGTAATAATCCATGTATTTTACACCCCAATTGTTAGTACTTTAATTAAGCCTTGATGACTTTATGAGATTATCAAATTGTTCACCTTTCATTTAATTTAATTATGGCCTAAACACATGTAGTTCTACTCCTCCCCTTGTTAGCATTATTAGTGATTATTGGATTATCTCATTTTTTTTATCTCTTATATTCTTCCATGTAGTATGTTAGAAAATAGTTTTGTTTACCTTGATTTGAGAGGCGATTTGTGTTGTCATAGATATCGCTGAATAAATTACCCTCCTTATGTTCTAGTTACGAGTCATATCACTATATATTTTCTTCCACTAAATGCCTTGATCATGTAATATTGCTTATTGTGCCAACCTTTTACCGATGTAGTTATTTGGATAGTTTCCATGGTCATTAGGTTACTTCCATGTGCCTTATTTTGCCTTGCTTGTATAGGGTGTTTCCATCATACCCATTCATTTCATTCATGCATCATGTAGAAGTCATGGGTATTTGTGTAGGTTCGGTGTAGATGCTCACCATCTAGGCGCGAGATCCTGTTAGAGCTTCTATTAGGCCCATTAGGATTCGTTTCTCAAATTTGTCGCTCTACTCCATCGATATTTTGATTCTAAATCTTAAGAAGTGATAAGTAGTTTTTTATTGAGTTCCACTTAACACGAGTCATTTAAACATATCGTCCTTCTGCAGTTATGAACCCTCGAGGATGAGATCCCTCGTGCTATCTTAGAAAACTAAGCTCTACCTTAAGTTACCTTCGGACCTATTTACATAATTTCCTTCCCAGCCTTATGAATATAGTTTTTCCATATTTTCTTGTGACCTGAGATATGGAGAAATCGACACATACCATGAGAGGGCGCATGCATAAGTCACAACGGCTTATGGATTAGTGAGAGGGTCGTTCCATCCTTGAAATATCATGATAACTCTACATCTTGAGTTAGGTTGTTACAAATACTATTGGAGCCTCCTGGTTTCATATTTAGATAGTGGGCTAGATTAAAGACGTTGGCTAGGTTGCCTATCACGTGCCAGAAAAGGTCAGTAGATTTGGGCTAGCAATAGGCCAAATGTTTAGGAATTTCGAGGATGAAATTTCCTAAGGGGGTAGATTGTGAGATTCCTCAACTTAGTCGTACATTTAATACCTACTTATCCAAGATCCTGTTTATTTGTGGGAATGGACTATAGATCTTCAACTTTAGTTAACCACTTTTGAAGAAATGATTTAGCCCATTATTTTACACTTTGGTTCGGGTCATTACAGTAACGACTTTAATCAAATTTGAGAGTAACCAGATTCAGGTTATTACACTTCGGGTGGTTGGTTTAGTTGGTCTTCACATGGGCCCTTTTCTTAAAAATAAAATAACACAAAAGTTCCTCTAACCCATGTCTCTTCTTCGCTCTGTGCACCTGCATGAGTAATAATGTTTAGCATTCCTGATTTATTTTATCCTACATTACAGGACTCTGGGTGTAATAATGCATAGTTTTATATATCATTATTATATGGACTCATAGACATATAACAATTAAATTAGTTGTCTTACTTTATTATGATTAAATTCTTTTATACCACGATCAAGTTTAATTTGTGGTGCATGAGAATTCCCTAGTAAAAGCTTTAAAATTATTATTTCTATTCAAAAAATATTATACTCTTAAATTATGTTGTTAACAACTAATCGATTAAATGGATGATTATTTAACATCAATTTAAATTGATTCATTTATGGAATTGATTAAATTAATTAAAATAAAAGTTTTTTTAATATGGAATGACTTAATTTCCCTATTTAATGGGAATTAAGAAGTTTATTAGTAAGTAGAAATGACTTTATGCATATTATTTTTAGTGAACCGAGTAGGAATAGACATGCATAGGAGAAATAAAGGTAAATAAGAAATTTAGGGAAATTGGAATTAATTAATTATAAACTAATTCCCAAATCCTCCCCTTCTTCTCCAACATGGTCTTCTTTTCTTCTTCTCCTCTCAAGCACAAAAAATCTTTTCTTGTTTCTTCAAGTGATTTGGTGCAAAAGGATTAGAGATTTTGGTTTATGGGTTTGAGTTTTGTGTAGGAGATTTCGTAGAATTTTTTTACATAGATTTTAATAAACCTCATAGCATGTATGTAGATCTTGTTATTTATGTTTGATTTGATGAAAATCGCACGGTTGCACTTGCACGGCCGGTGGTGTCTAACATGGAGAAATAGGATTGAGAAGGTGGGGACGAGTCAAGAGAGAGGACTGAGAGGCCAACATGAGAACTAAGGGGTGACAGCACGAACTCGAAGAGAGGCTAGCGATGGGCTAAGATGCATGACTAAGGTCATGCCAGCTGCGGGCAAAGGTGAAGAGTTTGAGGCTGAGAAGGTGGAGGCCGTCGGTGGGGGATGGGGAGCGGCTGGGGCTAAGAGGGGCTAGCGGCAGTGGTTTGGGATTAGGTATGGGATGGGGGCGGTGAGGCTAAGGATGGGATGAGGTAGCATTGGGGTGATTCTTGAGTCTGTCAGCTAAGTGTGGTACATGGGCTAAGTGTGGGTAAGTTTTAATAAATGGTATGTGGACTGAGTGTGGGGATTTAAGTTTTTGAGTTATTTTGATTTTCAAGGTCGGTTTCGATTCCGTTTAGTTAAAAATTTGAATTTATTTATACAATAGTTTCACTTAATTTCTTATTTTGAAAACCGAACCAAAATACGATGGAACCAACCCAAATTTGTTTTTCAGACAGGTTAGGTCAGGTTTTTTAGTTCAAACCAAATTATATTCAACCCTACTTTTATAGGTTCAACACTGCCTTCGAAATTCAATGTCTCAACATACATAAGCTCTCAACTAGGGCTGCTAATTAAGCGAGTTAGCTCGTGAGCATTTGACGTTTGGTTTGGTTTAACTCGACTCGAAATTCAAAATTTAAATGCTCAAGTTCGAACTCGACTCGAAATCGAATCCTTTGAGCCGAGTTTGAGCAAGTCAGTCGATTCAACTCAACTCAACTCGGTTATAACTCGAAATCAACTCGTATCTCAACTCAAACTTGACTCGATAAAATAATATAATAATATACATAATATCATTTGTCTACTCAAAATATATTTAAAAACATAAATAAATATTATTATTAACTATGTATTAAATGATGGTGGTGGCGGGGGTGTTTTATTTTTTATTTTTATTTTTTTAATCAATTTTGGTCGTCCTTGTAATCGAACGATCCAGAATAAAATTTGAAACGTAAATATTATCTACCCCTCGCTAAGATAATCTTTATATATATATATATATATATATATATATATATATACTAATAAGTTTAATTGTAATAAGTTATATTTATTTATATATAATATAATAACAAAATAGTAGGATGACTTAGATAGGAGGTATTTATATTGAAAACCTGGGTTCGATCTCGTTAAAATTAAACAGTTCAAATATATTCGAACTTTTTATATAATAATATTTATTTAAATGACTCCCCTCATCAAGCATAATATTATGGTTTGTGAATTCTTATTGCAATTTTTCTCACAATTTATACAATGGCTTAATACAAATACAAATTTATGTGCCTAAATCATCTTTTCAAAGTGGCTAACCATAATTGAAAATCTATAAAGGTATTCTCCCGACTATATCAGGCCTTATCCCTTAAAAAAATTTACTCTCATTATGTTAAATCTTATTTTGATAAAACTATTATTTAAGAGTCCATGAACATTTTGTGGAATTCAAACAATCAAAACTCGTAAAATACATGGAAGAATTAGGAAGTTTAGCAACTACTTTGAAAGAGAGATTCTAGCCCACTAAACAAGAAATCACATGGGATGAGAAGTATGAACTTTGGCAAGACATTGGTCACCAAAGTCCACGTAAGTAAGACAAATAAGTTTGGCAAAGATGTGTTAGTAGATATTCAATGTGACCGAACTTCTCAGTTACGGGTGCCTCTAAGTCGGTTTTGGTTAGGTATTACCTAAACCAAACCCATTAATTAAACTATAGATGTACGAATCGGCCAATTCCGAGTGGAATCTGCCGATTTAAATTGAATCGGCATTGTGCCAATCCAATTTTGGGGCCGAATCGGTAGGCTCCGAATCGGCGTCCAACTTGGCCGATTTATTCCGATTCTGACCGATTTAAATCCGATTCAGAATTGGGGTAAATAGGGTTTTTAAATAAATGACTAAAATACCCTAGGTGTGATATTTATTAAATTAATTAAGCATGGGTAAAATTAGAATTTTGATTTTAAAAAACCTAAAATTACCCTGTCTCCCCCACTCCGCCACCGCGCTTCCACCCTTCGTTGTGCTTCCTCGACTCCGACCTCAGCTCGACCGGCTTCGGACCTCCCTCCGCCCTCGCAACCTCGCCTCTAACGGGTGGCCAGTCGACAACACCGTGGACACGAGAATCGTCGCCGACATCAGCTCCGACCAATTTGTGTAAAGTTGGATTTTTTTATTGAAATTGAATGTGCAACTTGTTGGCTATGCTTCACAAATTTTTAGCTATGCTTCACAAAGTTGGAACAAATTCACCTCAGCTCCGACCGGATGTGCAAATTGTTGGCTATGCTTCATAAATTTCTGATTTGGGATTCATGATCAAATTCATATGTCAAATTTTATGCTATGTGTGGTGCAAATTCGTATGTGCTGTGCAAATTCGTATGTCAAATTTTTTGTGCACAAATTGTATTGTGCTGTGCAAAATTGTGTTGTATTGTGCAAAATTTTTTTCAAATGCTATGTGTTGTGCGAATGTGGCTGAGCTGTGCAAATTTGCACAACACAATTTTGTTCATGTGTCCAAATTGCTTGAGCAGTGCAAATTTTTTAATTTTGTTCATGCGTCCAAATTGTTTTGAGTTGTGTAAATTGTCACAAGGAAGATTGATTGTGTGCTGTGCAAATTATATGATGTGTAAATTGTCGTGTTGTGCAAATTGTTGGTGTTGTGCAAATTTGCCTGCTCTTCCAAACGAGATTGGGATTTCAATCACAAACCCTCTCCTTACTATCTTCTAGATGCTCTTAGGTGGTAGAGTAGAGTTTTTCGCTTGCAAATCTCGATCTTTATTTAAGGGACGTTTGCAAATCTCTGATTTATTGTTCACTTTTCATTTCGAAGATTATAGGTATGCTTGTTGCTGAACCAGTAAACTGCTCACCGAGTTGTCTCAATCTCAGCTGCTAAGGGTGCAAGACCAAGTAAATTCATTCCAATCTCACTTGAGTTCGAAGCTCTGGTTTTTGGTAATGTTGCTTTTCAAAGGCCCTCTTTAGGGAAGTATTCTATGTGTGATCTAGAGGAAGAAAATTATATGTTGTTCACAATTGTACGCAATTATTTGAAATTGTATGTTGTTCACAAATTCGATCAAAATTTGCAATTGTATGCTGTGCAATTTAGTTGATTCCGTTTAAAATTCATTTGATTTGTTGTACGTCGGGTGTGGGTGTTTTTATATTACAGATCTTATACCAGATAAGTCACAAGGAAGATGGATTTTGGATGAGAATATAACAGACCAGTTGATGCATCTAAGAAGCAAGTCATCTGTAACTTTTGCAAAAAAAAACCAAAAGTGGAAGGGTATATCATTCAAGCAATATATTGCTGAGTCAAAGGAATGTTGTTGCTTGTAGAAAGTTCCTGAAGCCAGATACACAAAAATAAAAGATTATTTCAAAAGTGTGGAAAAAGGCAAAAAAGAAAAAAAAGGATTAGAGAAGAAATGAGGTCATATGATTTGAATGACTCACATATGGAAAAGATGGAAGTTTGGGAGCAAAGTATTGGGTGCTCTAAGTCTACTGGGAAGAGGAAGGCACCTATTGTTGGAAGTGAGAAGAATAATACATCAGGTCAAATGAGAATTTCTACGGCAATAGAAAAGAAAGCAAAAGAGCAATTACACATAGCCATTACTCGATTCTTCTATCACTGTGTCATTCCTTTCCATGTTAGAGACTCGCCTTACTTTTAAAAATGATTGATGTGGCAAGTAAATATGGTAATCAAGGGATCAAACCTCCAGGCAGAAATTCTTTGTCAGGTAATCTTCTTACTTACTAAAGTGGCTTCCATAAATGCTAGCTTATAGGATATAAAAGTTATCTTGGAAGACAACAAGCTATTTTATTATGTCTAATGGGTAGGCCAATCAATCTGATAGAACTTTGATTAACTTTCTAGTTTACTGTCCAAAAAGAATGTATTTCCTTAGATCAGTTGATGTTTCAGACAAAAAAAGATGATACGTATTTGTTTAGTTTACTAGACAAAGTAGTAGAAGAAGTTGGGGAGGAAAACGTTGTGCATGTCATTACTGATAATGCTTCGTCATACAAAATTGCCAGGGAAGATGCTAGAACATATAATGCTTCATCATACAAAATTGCCAAGAAGATGCTAGAACATAAGAGACCACATCTATTTTGGACTCTATGTGATGCCCATTATATAAACTTAATGCTTAAGGACTTTGCAAAAATTAAGAAAGTTGGAACATGCATTATCAATGCACAAAAAGTCACCAAACTAATATACCACCACTCATGATTGTTAGCTCTTATGAGAAATAATTTCACAAATGTGCATGAATTGGTGAAACCTAGGGCTACTCGATTTGTTACTCACTTTTGACGATTGCTAGTTTCCTAGAACATAAGCAGGCACTGAAAAAGCTGTTTGTTTCTAAAATGTATTTATCATCAAAGCTTGCAAAAGATAAGGATGGAATGGCAACAGAAAATATTGTCTTAAGTGCACATTTTTGGAAGAAGATGGAATTTGTGCATAAAACAATTGAGCCACTTGTTCGTTTTTGAGATTGGTAGATAGTGATGAAAGACCTTCGATGCCATTTGTTTATAATAAAATACGAAAGACTATCGAAAAAATAAAAGAGCTACATGGCATGAAAGTCAAACGATACAAGTTATTTGTTGATATCATCACCAAGAGATAGGCGAATCAATTTTGTCTACTCTTCATGCTGCAATATATATATTTAATCCTCAAACTCATTATCGCCCTTACTCTACCATTGTATGCTCTTATCTGACTTATATACCTTTATGATTATTTTAACAATTTCATATTGCTTGTGTTTTGTATCATGCATTTAATGATGTCGTTTGTCGTTTGGAAGTCAATGAGGTAGCTCGATCCATGACATCTTTACATGTCAAGATATTATTTTTAATTTTTATATATAAATGTTTATATATAACTAAATATGATGATTCATTTTGTTTTAATATTTTGTAGTGGTCCGATTTTGTATCTGCAAAGGAGATTTTGGACATTCTTTTACAATTACCAATAGAAAAATCTTTCACCCAGGTAAAATCCACCTTTCTCCAAATTAGCAACATGGTGGGAGCAACATGGTATAAGCTGCCCTGAACTACAAAAGATAGCTATTAGAATACTTAGTCAAACTTCATCATCATCAGGTGTGAACGTAATTGAAGCACTTTTGACCAAGTACATACTAAAAAAATCGACTTGCAAGGAAGAGAGTAAATGATCTTATATATGTTCATTACAACATGCGGGTCAAAGAACACGAGTTAAAGTGAAGACATAAATATGATGCAGTTAGTGAACATTTAAGTTTAGAAGACTCGTTAGATGAGTGGGTTCGAGAATGGGATAACCCATCACCATTGGTATGTTTAAATAAAGCTTACATCACATTCATGATTTTGTGTATGAATTGAAATGAATAGGGTATGATTTTTTTATGCAGGATGATTTCTTTGGTATCAATATTAGCAACAATGATAGTGCAGATGAAGAGGCCTTTGTAGCAAATGAAAGTGGCAACACATTGAAAACTGCAACCGGATTGTGTTCTACTACGTCTGATGGTTTTTCTTTGCCTCCTCATCCTAGTGGACAAAATTTTGATATTAATGTACATATTGACTCCCAACATAATTTATTTTTGCCTCCTGAACCTGAGGGACTTTATATGAGTGAGAGTTTTATACCTCCTTTTACGCAAGGTATCGTGTTAATGTAGATGATAGCTCTACTCTTCCTATTAGTGATAATGATTCAAACTCCAAAGATACTTCAAATGATAAATTAGATGATTTAGTAATAATCACTATATAAAATTGTACTCAACATTTATTTTTTGGACTTGTATTAATGTCTTGTTGTTATTATTTGATACAACACAAATGATAATATATAACCGGGATAAATAACCCTATTTAAGTGTAAATCTTTTACCCCCGTGAATCATACATCAATTGTAAAGTCAAGCCCAAGTAATAATTAAATGATAAAACAAATTATATATGATGAAAGGGTAGTTTATTTAACTCATACCAAACCATTAAATAATAATAAAAGTGTAATAACAACATTCAAATGGCAATATGATCTTCAAACATCATTTTTTTTATCAAAATTGAACACGACAATCTGTAAAGCCTTCACAAACATGGCCAATTTATAAGATACATAATCATCAAAAACCGTGTGTAGAGCCTTGACATACTTGGCCAATTCATATAATGTATAATCATCAAATTTACCCAAACACAATCACAAAACATGTCCAGATTCTTTTATATCTTTTCCACACTCAAATAACATAAAATAGCAAATAAAAGTTTTTAACCATTCAAAACAAAAGAGTAATCATCATCTACCTAAGACTAATTGGTCCCACAAAATTATAATAATCCAATAAAGAAGTCATCCCCCAAAATTGACTATGTCCATACCACAAATTCAAATATTCTCCATATAAAGCACTTATGCTTGTCTACTATGTCACGAGAGAGAGAGTGAAATCGGATTGAACAACTGTATAATGAAATAAAAAAAAACTGAGTGTTATACCAAACAAATAAAAGTTGTTTAAAAGTAATTAATATGTCATAAAAATTGTCATCATCTAATTAAATTACCTTCTTGTCCGCCATACTTCCAACTTTGTGAACATATCAAAGCTTCAATTAAATCAGCTTCTAATGTGCTCTTATGGTCAGAAATCAAGCGCCCACTTATACTAAACATCAACTCTGATGCCAACATAGAAACTGGAACGGCCAAAATATCACTAGTAATTAAAGAAAGAGTAGGATACTTTGCTCTATTGTTTCTCACCAACCTAGAATGTCAAAATCTGCAAATCGAAGAATATCAAGTTCTTCCAAATAATAATCCAACTCTAATTTAGCTTGTATAGAACTCATTGTACTAGAGATGAAAGAGTCAAAACCAGCAAGAAAGTCTACTCCATAAGCCACCCCATCATGTGTAGATGTGGACATAGGCTCGGTTGGTGGACTCTCCAAATTCAGCCTTGTTTCATACTCACCAAGTAAAGCATACAAAGCCTTACGAACTTCATCACATTCCTTATCTCCTTTATCCTGATCCTTGTAAATAATAGGATATACTCAAAATGCTTCAACTTGTATCTTGGATGTAAAATGCAGCCAAATGCAAGCACAAGAGATAGTATTTCCCAATATTTACTAATTCAGTAGCATCATGAAAAACTTTCAGCTTATCACAAATTTCTTAAGCTTTATCCCAATCATCATCAGACAGTGTACAATTGTACCACCTTTCACATTGTTTTAAACATGCAAAAACATCTCTATACTCCAAAGCAGTGTCAATCATATGAAAAGTTGAATTCCATCTAGTTTTACAATCTGAGGCCAACTTTCTTTAAATAAGAATTCGAAGTTGCCTAGCAATTTCTCCAAATTTTTCTACCTTTGATGTTCCTCCCTATCCAAATACTAACACTCTCACGAATAGTATTTATAGAGTCTTTAATCACATCAAACCCACTTTTCACAATTAAATTCAAAATACGTGCAGAACACCTCCTATGGAATAGTCTACAATCAAGGATTAGTGAATGATTCTCTAAAAAAGTAGGTTTGAGTATACTAATCATTGAATCATTGGTAGTGGAATTATATCAATCGTGATTGTAGAAATCTTACCATCAAGATTCTACTCCAAAAGGGCCTCTGACAAGTAATTACTAAAAACTTCAGCTGTATGAGGTGCAGGAACATGTATAAAACTGAAACAAAAAAGGGTAAATATTATAACCAATTCAATTATCGATATGAATATATAAAATTATAGAATAAAATAAAGATCAATACCTTAATCTTTTTTCTGGCAATACCCATGAATCGTCTATGTAATGAGCTGTAATTGCCATGTAGCCCTTATTCTGATTTGAAGTCCACATGTCAGTTGTAAAAGCAACTCGACAATTCAGTTTATCGAACATCTCCATCATATTTTCTCTCAATGATCCATAAATTTTCAAAATATCTTCTCGAATTGCATTTCTCCCCACTGGCTTGTACATTTGGCATGCAGCATATATGAGTTCCTTAAATCCTTCTTGTTCAACAATGATTAATGGATACCCATGCCTAATAATCAACCATGCAATTTTTCTTTTATAAATTCCTGGTCAAAAGCGTATTTTCCAACAACCAACTTTCCCTCATTGGTCTTTCCTGTAACTCCCAAGATACACTGACGAATATCTGCATTTTTATTTTTAGGACACTTTTCTAAATGGTTGAAAAGGCTTCTAGTCCCATTTTCACTCCTTGCTATTAGTTTTGGACTACAATGATTGCACCTAGAATGTGCCACACCTTCTTCGAAGAGCTCTGAGAAGTCATTCCATACAACAGATGTTTTCCTTCTTTTGTAGATGGCAAGGGAGGTGGCAAGGGAGGTGCAAGGTTAGCAATTGGAGTAGGAGCTACAGAGATCAGGATCAGGAGTAACATTTTCCATTCCACTGTTGAGAGGTTGTTGACTCTCCATTTGAACAATAACTTGAATGCTACCTGCACAACAAATGTTAACTAAATAATTATCAACCAATTCATATCAACACAATAATTCACATCTTAAAATTATATGAACCACTCATATTAGAAAAGGAATTGGAAGGTAAATTATTTTATAAATTTACTAATTCTCAGTTAAATAATTTTTTTTGTCTTTAAATAAAATATACAATTTCCACTTCTTAAAAAATATTAACTAGCAAAAGGAAATCAATAATACATGTTTTATCCAATTATAGAAAGATATTAACTGTAAATAATTACACACAATTGTAACATCTAATATGGAAAAGAAAGAACAATCAGACAAGATTAATAAAAAAATATGGAACAAAATTTAAAATAATCAATAACTTAAAAAGGAAAGTTAATGTAAAATGTATATAAATAAATTACCTTGAATGCATAAGACAATGACAATCCAAAACAGAAATTTAACGAGACAACTTCTAAAATGATAGAAAAAATAAATAGACTGAATTAAAATGCAACCATCTTCTACAAGACATATAAAAACATGTATTTTAAAACAAGTGCATGGGAAAAACTATACTAAACAAAACTATGTAAAGAAGTCTAAAAACCCAATTGCCTAAGCAGAACAGAAAGGGAAGATCGTACCTCTGTCACAGCGACACCAAGAGTATAAGATTGAGAGCACACACAGATTAGACACACCAAAAGCTTTAGAAAGATCACCGCTTGCACACAGCGCCACACAGCTTGTCCCTTCATGGTGTGGAGATGAAGTGATGAAGCACCACTGCCCACAACAACGCTGTCTTCAATCCACAATAACTAGTCCAGACCAGGTGTCTATTCCTTCGCTCTAATGATGGCCTTGATCCTTCTACCTTCACCATCCCTCCTCAAACCCTGCCCCTCCACAAAGTGGTCGTCACCCCCTCACGTTACCACCTTCCCAAAGAGATAGCAGCGAAACAGGGATTAGGTGTCGATGTTTTTAGTTGTTAGGATTTATACGGGTAGCTGGGTACCCTGTCCACAAATAGCAACGACCTTTAACAATCGGGTACCCTGAGTTTTCAGGCCAAGCCCATGTATTAACCAAACCCTGTTTATCAGGGTTCGCCATCTGACCTGGCAGGCACCCCTATCCTGCGCAAAGGCAACTATGAGTGTTAGGGATCGGCATAGACTCTGGTAAGTTGTTCAGCATTCCATCATTTGAAAAATTGCCAAATCTTTTTTCGAGCTATTTTTTTGGCATTGAAGCAGTTTTCCATCACGGTAATCTTCATTTATCTCAACAAAAGTTTGCCTGAGATATTCTTTGTTGCTTTAACATCGAGTGAAGCCCATTACAAACCCTGTCAGTCTAGGTCCAGGTTGACAAAATGCTTGGGCACTCCCTACACAGCATCGGGCAGTTGTTGGCCCTTTGCAATACTTAACATTCCATTGACTGAACATTCAGTTCATGGTCACTCAAGCTTGCCAATTCTAGCATTACCCAACTGAAATTCATTGAACTGTGATCAAGTGCATTCCTAGAAATGCACACTCAATTTTGGCTTTGTCATCGCCCAGCTTCTTTTTTATCTATCTCGGCCTTTTCTTACTCAAACTAGGTAGGTTGTCCTTGTCAGGATTAACCAAACAAAATCCATGTTCAACAAGTTAGGGTGAGAATATCAAACCTAAAAGACAAACCAATTTTACTTCATAAACCCTAAATTTAAGGAAAAATCACAGGAATAAATTCACTATATCATAACTTGATACATAATAGATTCACATGAGAACAAACTCATTAATATCAATTTATTGTTTAGTTGTGGATAATGTAATACACTTTTGTAACCTAAACGACCAAAACATAGCCTCATTAGCAAAATTAACAAGAAACCCAGATGTTAACTTTCTTGTCTCCAAGTCACTTGTTAATGATTATCACTTCCAAAACATAACACATTTTAACTGCTTGCTAATATTTTTTGCTTGTATTTGCTAAATGTGTGCTAACCATTCCAATTGCATATGTTATATCCGGCCTTGTATAAACCATAACATACATCAAATTACCAAGTTTGGAAAAATAAGGAACCTTTCTCATTTCCTTCATCTTTGTTTCACTTAAATCATTTTTCTTCAACTTGAAGTGACTCCCAAGTAGAACTCCAACCAGCTTTGCATCTTTCATGTTAAATTTTTCAAGTACTTTTCCTGTGACACCCAAAGCTTTTAACACTCATATCGCACCGAATGGACATCCCTAAGATTTGCTTTGCTAATCCTAAATCCTTCAATGCAAAAGATTTATTCAAGTTCTTCTTTAAACTTGCAATCTTGGATCTATCATGTCCTACAATCAACAAGTCATCTACACAAAGCAGCAGAATAATCAAGTCACAATCATCAAACTTCTTGATGAATACACAGTGATTAGAAATAGACTTCTTGTACCTATTCTCTTCCATAAAAGAATCAAACTTTTTATATCATTGTCTAGGAGCTTGCTTCAAACCATACAAACTCTTTTTCAATCTGCATACCATCTGTTCTTTTCATCTAACTTCAAAACCCTTAGTTGCTCCATGTATATGGTCTCCTCAAGATCACCATGAAAAAAGGCAGTCTTCACATTTAACGATTAAACTTCCAAATCCAAATTTGTAGCCAAAGCCAGAACAATTCTAATAGAAGACATTTTAACAATAAGAGAAAATTTTTATTAAAATCAATACCTTTTTTCTGTCTGAAGCCCTTCACCATCAACCTTGTTTTGTACCTCGATTGTGTGTTGTTTGCTTCATACTTGATCCTCTAAACCCATTTGTTCTTCAATACTCTCTCCTCCTTAGGAAGATCCACCATCTCATAGGTGTGATTATGATAAAAATATTTCATCTTATCTTGCATTGCCTTCAACCATTTTCCCTTTTCTATGTGAGCATTGACCTCATTGAAATTTTCTGTTTCTCCACATTCAGTGATTGTCACAGATTTTGATGATGGATATCTTGTTGATGGAACTGGTTTACGAGCTGATCTTCTCACATTAGTTGGTTGCCCTTAATCAAAATCTCCATATTCCTGTCCAACATCATTAATAAATTATTAGAAATATCATCGGACATTATATCCTCACCCTCATCATTACTAGGTGGGGGAATAATTGTGCATCATGAGCTGTTTCTTCACTTCTAATTGAGGTTGAATGTTCTTTTATCTTTTTTAAGTTTTCCTAAGATTTTGTTTGAGGAACTTCTTTTATATCAAAGTCCTCGACTGTTTGACCATCCTTGAAAACTATATCTCTGCTTCGAATCAATTTTCTATTCTTAGGATCCCAAAGTTTGTATCTAAACTTATTATCACTATATCCCAGAAAAATACATTCAACGGCTCTAAAGTCAAACTTAGTCATTTGTTCCTTATGCACATGCGCAAAGGCTTTACAACCAAAGACTCTCAAATAAGAATAACTGACCTTTTTGTCACTCCAAACCCTTTCTTGTACATCATTATCTAGAGCATATGTAGAGATCTTTTGATTAAATAACAAGTTGTGCTCATGGCTTCACCCCAGAAGTTTTTAGACAACTTAGCTGAAGATAACATACTTCTAATCTTCTTAGAGTTGATCTTGTTTATTCTTTCAGCCACTCCATTATGTTAAGGAGTATAAGAAACCGTCTTCTCATGCCTAATCCCTTGCATACTACAATATTCATTAAACTCAACAGAACAATATTCACCATTATTATCACTTCTAAGGCATTTTAAGAGCTTACCAGTTTTTCTTTTAACCAATATATGAAAATTATTAAAGATGCCAAAAATATCACTTTTATTTTTCATGTCATAAATCCACACCTTCCTAGAAGTATCATCAATATAAGTGACAAAATAAATACAACCGCCAAGAGATTTTACCTCCATTGGCCCACACATCATGCAGTGTACCAACTTAAGAACTTTTGACTTTTTCTACTTGTGCTTGCAAAGGATGTCCTACGTTGTTTGCCCACCAAACATTTGTCACAATAACTAATTTTGATGTCCTTGACCTTGGGGAAAGATATTTAACTTCTTTAAAGTCTTTAGTCCCTTTTCACTCATATGTCTCAATCGATGGTGTCACAAATCAACAGTTAAATCAAATGAGGAGACATTAGCCTCCCCTCAAACTAGGCTCGTCTCAATCCTGTACAAATTGCAACACTTTTTCCCTTTAGGAATAATAAGAAAATCTTTCACAAGTTTCCACAAACCTTGTGTAAATTTGTAAACCAGATCCTTCATCGTCAAGCACTTCGGTTGACAACAAACTCATCTTCAAATCTGGAATATGTAAAAATGAGCAATCTATAACCCGTGTTTGTTACTATATGTACATCTCCAAGTCCCACAATTTTGAAAGTATTACTATTTCTCATCTTCACTATATCTAAATTTGAAGATTTATAAATAGTAAAGAAATTTCGGCTTAGAGTTGCATGAAATAATGCTCCTGAGTCAACAACCCAACTACCATCACAATCAGCGGTCAAACAATCATTCTTACAATCAGAAAGAATCACCATGTCATCATGTATAACATTAGTATTCGTTTCTCCTTAACCTTTATTGTCTATATTTTTCAAGTTTTTCTTGAGCTTCCAACAATCTTTTTAAAATGACATGTCTTATCACAATAATAACACTTCAAAGTCTTTTTAGATTTAAAAATTCCTTGACTCTTGTCCCTTTTTTTGTGTCTTTATTTCTTGATTTATTTTTTGCCTCTTCTCACACTAATACATGAGACCTTAAAGTTTGTAGAGATTTTCTTCTCACTTCCCCATTCAATAAATTACTTGTTACCATGTCTATTGTTATCATTCATCAACTAATGTTTCCCAACTCTCTAGCAAAGTATTAAGAAGTGGGATAACTTGACATTCTTTGTCTAGAATCATCTTCATCCTGACAAATTGAGTAATATTATCAATAAGCTATTAGATGTGAGCCGAAAATTAACCAAACGGGAGAAAAAGGTGAGAATGAAGGAGAAATAAATAAATCATCCTGGTATGTTACTAAATATTCTAATACTTGATTTGTTAAATATTTTATTTACCAATTCAAAGAAGTTTATGAATTAGATATTTAATTGATTAGAACCAATTTAAAATTTTAATACTCAATGATCAATTATGTTTTTCACGTGCGCAACTAAAAATGGGTTTGGATATTCCATATTCTTGGATTAGATTAGAATCCTAACCCATTTAAATATGATTTAAAACAAATTTTAATCGGATTTGAGTTACTTTTTGGATATATAATATCTTTGGAAATACTTGGATGAGATATGAATTTGAGGT
Organism: Piper betle; assembly: GCA_033002965.1. Classification (NCBI taxonomy): domain Eukaryota; kingdom Viridiplantae; phylum Streptophyta; class Magnoliopsida; order Piperales; family Piperaceae; genus Piper; species Piper betle. Next base: position 133,674 of record JAURVB010013406.1, on the reverse strand, counting down.
GGTCCAATCTAAATCCAATTTGAATAAATAATATTTTTTATAATTATTTTAAAAATATTAAAAATTATATTTTTATATTAAAATTTATATTATTTATATTATTTTATTCACTTACGTCGGATTTGAACCATAGGTTTTGATGATATAAGAATATATATGATAAATGACATAGATGTACGATTCGATTCGGATTCAAACTTTTAGATTGGGGTCCGACTCATATCGTAGAGATATCGGTCTCCAACCCATCCCTCTAACGAAGCTCCCGTAGGGCATTTCTTAATGTCAACCCAGGTCCGACGCTTCATGACCGCATTTCTGGTCTCGAAACCAGGCAACACTCACCGACCCGTTCCCCATCAATTCTCCCCAAACGGACACCCCCAACCAGTCGTCACCCTCTCCGCCCATTTCCCATGCCGAGGGCGGGTCGTCGCCGGCACCGCCCGCCGGAGGTCCTCCGCCGCGTCTACGGCAACCGCGTCAGGCGCATCCTTGACGCCATCCTCTCCTTCCTCCCCTCGCCGCCGCCCTCGCCGGACTCATGCCCCTACGGCCGATGCCTGCGCTGCGTCCCCGCCGGGGAGCGCAAGTCCTGGCTTGTCCGCCGGGGCGACCCCGCCGACTACCGCCAGCTCCTCACCCGTGGCTTCGCCGTCCTCCACAAGACCGCCCCGCCATTCCCCGCCGATTTCGACCCCCGCCAACTCCATGACCACAGACAAGTCAATGGCTTTCTTTCTCTTTTTTTTATTCCCTCCTTTTATGAGCGTTCCACAAGAGATGGATGATTGTTGAGCTTCTTCCTTTTATGAGCGTTCATGTTATGTGCCGCGTTTGTTTTCTTTAGGTTATTTATTTTCCCAGTCTAATTGAGTAAGAAACTGTTCATTTTGTTATGGTATCTACGACTTGGTTGTTAGTTTGCGTTATAGGACTCAAATTCTAGTTATGTACCAACTTTCTATTCTTTCTATTCTTTATTTTCATAGGCTCATTTAGTAACAAATTAAATCTGTTCTTTTTGTTATGAAATGTACGACTTGGTTGTTAGTTTGCGTTATCGGACTCAAATTCTTGTTATGTGCCAACTTTGTATTCTTTATTTTCACAGCCTTATTGAGTAAGAAACTGTTCATCTTGTTATGATATGTAGGACATAGGTTGTTAGTTTGTGTTATAGGACTCGAATTCTTGTTATGTGCCAACTTTGTATTCTTTATTTTCACACTCTAACTGAGTAAGAAACTGTTCATCTGGTATATTATATGTAGGACTTGATTGTTAGTTTGTGTTGTAGGACTCAAATTCTTGTTATGTACCAACTTTGTATTCTGTATATTCTTTATTTTCATAGGCTAAATTATTAACAAATTTAATCTGTTTATTTTGTTATGATCTGTTACAAGCCTATGGCATGGTATGGGACACAGTTTCACGATCTTGAGTCACAAATTGAGATTGAGATTGGGTAGTGACGACTATATGAAATGGGCTCTAAGTCTCACTTATTTTGGGATGCACACAAGTCTTGTATTAGAACCACCCCATGAATCCACTTGTGCCCTATGGGGACGTAGCGACCTTGGAAATGGCTACCCAAGAGACCGACAAAAGTCCGCGGGACTGGAGTGGGAGCTGCTTAGGGTGGGAGTTGCTTAGGGGGTAGTAGGCCGAGAATGGTGAGGTAGAGCATGGTGGAATGTTAAAGCATACAGTATGGAATATTGGTTTGTAGTGCTCCCAGTCTTATTCCCACAACAGGATTGAGATCGGGTGGCAACTACTATACGAGATGGGCTGTAAGTCTCTTAGTGATTTTGGGATGTACCTAAGACCTTAACATGATCTGTATGATTTGGTCGTTAGTTTTCATAGACTAACTCAGTAATGAACCAACTCTGTTCATTTTGTTATGCTATGTTTGGTTGTTAACTTGCACTATGCGACTCAAATTCTTGTTATGTACCAAGTAGGTTATTTATTTGCATAGACTAACTCAGTAACAAACTAAATATATGTAGTTCGTCATGATCTGTACAATTTGTTTTCTGTTTGCACTATAGGACTTAAGTTTGTATTCTTTGGGTACTAATTTTTTAGCCTAACTCAGATACGGGCAAAAATCTGTTCATTTTGTTATGATCTGTACGATTTGGTGGTTAGTTTGCATTACAGGACTCAAATCCTTGTTGTGTACCAAGTTTGTATTCTTTAGGTTATTTGACTCGAATTCTTGTTACGTACCAAGTTTGTAATTTTAAGATTATTTGTTTCATAGACTAACTCAGTGATGAACTAAATCTGATGGTGACCACTCTTATCTATTTATTGTGATATGAACGTTTTGGTTGTTATTTTGCATTATAGGACTCAAATTCATGAATATCTGCTGAAATTTGTAGTATCATATGTCTTGAATTATTAGGAATTGCATTTGCGACTAATGGATGAAGTTATTCACGTGCGTTATTGTGAGCAGCTACGCATTGCAAATAATGGTGTTGCTTGATATGGTCTTTTGTTGGTGCCACTAAATTCTAGAAACAGGGGGCATAATTTCCTAACTGGAATTTCTAAGGGTTATAATCATTAAAGATTCTATGATTTATGTCAGATTGTGCAAAGTTCCTTGAAAGAGCCATGGAGGAGCCCATCGAGTTCATTTAAATATGAGGTATTTTTTCTTCTCATGATTTTTCATAATTCTGATATGCATTTGCTACCATGTTGGTAGCCTTCTTTGTTTGTCATGGTTACTGATTCATTGTCTAAATTTTTTATGCAGCTTGTTGATTCCAAGAGCTCTCTGGACAACTTGTGCGATTCTGCTTGGCATCTGTTATCAATGAGAGTATGAAAATGATAAATAGTTGGTTGTGATATGAACTTTATCTTTGAGGAATGTGTTCTCTAATTGTTTCCCTTTTCTTTAATTTTTTCCCCTTTATCTTTGTTATTGCAGGTTGGAGATATAATTATGCTACATCTTTTGAAGTTTTCATCAATTTTTTGCCTCTTCTTACCAATAAATACTTTGAAGTAAATGGTTCTTCGCGTAGCAATTTTTATCCATGTCCTAAGGATAAGGTGACTGAAGTGCGCAAACACGATTTTTCATCAACAAATGTCCTTTCTCAGGGTATAGTTTCAGATTTCCATTCTTTACTCCAATGTTTTGTATTTGTATTCTTGTGGGAATTATTACACAAAATGAAGCATTCTTCCTGTAATTAATACAATCTAGTTTATGTTTATGTGATTTAAAATGCTTATGTTTTGAATTAATTGGTTTATGTTTATCATTAGCTAATTTTTTTGTCTTTTGATTGATATGATTCACTAACGAAGTCATGATGCTTTAAAAGATATGCTTGGGAAGTTTTGCTATTTTTTTCTTTATCAGATAGTTACCGATGGGGAGTTTTTTGATCCAGTTGTATTAGGGTTTTCTTGGTTTTTTATATGATCATTGAAAATTTGGGCATTTTTTTAATTTAGCTTTTTTCCCGTTCCTTACTATATGTTTTCACTTAATTTCACAGTAGAAAAGTAAATCTGCAAGCAATTGCTTAAACAATATTGACAATTGCTTGCCACTAAGGTTTTCTTGGTCTATTAGTTCATGTTCAGGTCCAAAAAACAGCGGAGTGAAGAGGGTAGAAAATATGGGAGATTCAGGAGATTATGTCCTTTCTGATTCACTCGCTACAAAGAAAAGAACTAGACCATCTAGCTGGCAAAGACGCAGGCAGCAGAAAAATATGTGCTCTTATACTTCTGATGCCGGACTTGTGCATTGTGAAAGAATAGTGAACTGTTCATCAGGTATCTTTGTCCTTTGGTGTACACTCAAAAGACTTGGAGATATGTTGATGCAAGACAGAGGTATACTAACTTGTAAAACTTAATTGGTAACAACCTTACCTTATAAAACTAAAACTGTCTCCCAAGGAAAGAAGTGGATTGGATGTGTTTGGAAAAGATTTATAGGAATGGAGGCACTTTTAAGTAAAAGGCAAAGAATGAAGTTATATGCGCTGAAAATTTCATGGATTGAAAATGACATTACAAGTAACGGAGGTAAAATAAAGTAATTAAATACGCTAAGATTATAAAGTGTATTTTTAATCGACCAACACTTCAAACATATTAATGTGTTCATGTTTAAGAAATTCCAAATCTAGAAAAACTGGAGAACCCATATACTGGGATCTGAAGCCACAGGCTGATGTCTCCAGTAGTTATGAATCAGGACAATGCTTTTTACTTAGTTGAAAACTCTGATTAGAACAAGTGGCGACACTTGCTTGTAAAGGGATGTTGGCATTAACGCATCAAGCAATTAAAATAGATGACTTGACAAGTGCGAAAGTTTGTTAACAGTAGAAGAAGATGGCATCGTTGTTGCCAGAAAACTCCCTAGTTCCTTCGAGTCACGTTTGTCTTGACTGTTAAAAGAATGCTCATTCTCTAGCTTGCCTAAACTGAGATATTTTACCCCTCTATCCTGCCATCATATTACATGTCTGGCAGTTTTTTCCCCTCTTAATAAGATGGTAAAATGACATGTAGTCTGTATGTATATGATTGAAGAATTGTTTCACAAAATGATGCATTCTCTTTGCAATTGTTATAATGTAGTATATGTGATTTAACATACTTATGTTGAATTAATCAATTTATAGTTATCATTTGCGAATTTTTTGCTTTTGATTGATAACATTCAGTAACTAAGTCATGATGCTTTTGAAGATATCCCTGGGATGTTTTGCTATTCATATTTTATAGGATTGTTATTGCTTAGGGATTTTTTAACCAATTGTCTTAAAGTTTCCATGGTTGTTGATTAGATCATTGAAACATTGGGCTTTATTTTTAAGTTAGCTTGTTTGTGGCATTGCTTACTTATGTTGACGCTCATTTTCACATTAGAAAACTAATTCTACAAGTGTCTTCTCAACAATATTAGTGATTGTTTGCCACTGAGGTTGGCTTGTTATGCTGTCATGTGACTTTTGTGTATGTTAGTTCATGTTCAGGTCCAAAAAACAATGGAGTGAGGAGTGTTGAAAATATTAGAGATTCAGGATGTCCTGACCTTGTTGTTTTGCACGCTACAAAGAAAAGAACTAGACCATGGCAGAAGAGCAAGCACAAGAGAAATATGTGTTTTTATACTTCTGATACCACTCTTGCTCATTGTGGAAGAACAATCAACTGTTCATCAGGTATCTATATCCTTTGGTATGTACTCAGAAAGACATTTGTTTGTAAATTCTCATTTGTAAATCTTCTTGGAGATGTTGATGCAAGGCAAAGAGGTAACCATACTACTTAACAAAACCGAAATTGATATAAAAATGAAAAACAGAATTGGATTTGGGTGGAAAAGATTAATAGGAGTGGAAGCTTTCCTTTGCAACAAGGCATATCATTGTTGTATATCGCAAATAAAGGTTAAGATAGCCTGTTTTAGTTTTACTTTCAAAATAAGTATATGGTTGCCTTGTCTTGAATATTTCTTTTGTAAGAAGTCATTTTATTTTGTTTTTTATTGACATTAAAAATAGAGTATATATTTGTCATTGTTAAGGAGGTTTTGAGTTGATTAATAGTAGAATGCAGTGGTGTTTTGTTGTCCCCTTTATGTTCTTGGTTGTTTATCTTGATTTCTCCCCTTCCATCGTTCACTCTCCTCTTTCGACTGGTTCTCCAAGTTATACTTCTTCAAGAAGTCGAATAGTTTTTGAATGAGGAAATCCTTTAAGTAATTGAAATCTTTGATTAGAAGTGGTGACACATGTTTGTAAATGGATGCTGGCATTAACACATCAAGCAACTAAAATAGATGAAGAGACAATAGCTTTAGATTGCTAATGATAGATGAAGATGGCATAAGTCTTGCCATAAAGCCTTCTATATTTCTTTGGAGATCATATTTGTCTTGCCTACCAAAAAATCTATTCATTCTCAAGCTGGTTTAAATTGAATGTTCTGTGTTGTTTTCATGTCAACATATTACATGCTTGGGAGCATTTGCTTTCTATAAGATGATATAATGTTTTGTGCAAGATGCAGATCATACTGTATATATGTACAAGTACACTGATGCACAGATTAAATGTTAGCAAGTACTTGCAAATTAGTTAAACAATTTAAAATGATATGCGAATCAGTCTAACTGGTTTTAGTTAATCTAATTCAAGATATGCAAGAAAACCTCAAATCCGCCAATGCTTGTGCATTGTGAGTCCCAAGTTCGGACAAAGGGAGAAGGGTTGCGTCAAGAAGGGCATTTGGCTATCAAAATTATGTCATCTGTAATTACATAGATCCTAGTTTAGGGTCCATATCCAAACTCCTTTCTAGGTAGCAAAAATGGAAGAAAAAGAAGATATGCAAGAAAACCTTATTAATTACCAATTCTGATTTTAACATTTTGGAGTGACCTTGTGTGATAAGCTGAGGTAATGATGAACGGGATAGTTATTTGCTAAAGAACAAAATGAGCTTAATTAATTAACGAAACTGGAGCATATGCTTTAGAATAAATAGTGATCTTAAGATAAATGACAAATGTAGGAAAAGGTCATAATTAAATTAGGATGAAGAGATTAAAATAACTAGCATATCATCACAAGAGCTGTGAGCTATTTTGGGGGATGGGTTAGGTGCGGGTGAGGGAGAGTGAGTTTTGATACAAACTGCTTGGCTGTTTTCTTGGCTACAGTCACTAGATGAATATTGGATGCTGATTTTATGAAATTTGCACATCAACTTCCGATATCAAGGCAGGTGCTCTAAGTTAAATTCCTAAATTAACCTTGTGTTTTAGCAATATTGTAGATTAGGTTTCTAGGATATAACTTAGATTTAGGTATAGGGTGGATAAGGCTGTTTGCAGGTGTTCTGGGAACTAACTTTCACAGTTCAATTGCCACAAAAGGATAAAGAACAAGGACTCAATAACAAAGTGACAAATCAACAACAAAAAAATGGACTTTGTTTCGGCAATAAAATGAAGCAAATAAAAAATGCCTCAGAAAAGTAGATAGACAATAGAATTGTTGATCAATGTAGCTTTTGAGTTTAGAGAGGAGAGGCACATTCACCTCCTGGACGTCCTTCCTAATGGATGAACAAAATGCATCCTTTTCTTCTTTGCGTTGAAGCTGAGCATTCCTCTTAATTATAGCTGGCCACCTAAATGGTTTCTTAAGTCACGTGATTAATTGTATACAGCTGTCTACCAACTGAAGTAATCTAGCTAATTGATTTTCATAAGCAAAGTCCATGTGCATGCCACACACCTTGTTAAAATGTAGTTTGATTTCTTAGCAGCAAATTTAGTTGATTTTAGGCAGGAACTTATCTTATTTTCTCACTTTGTTGTAATGCAACGCAGATTTGAATTTCCTTGGTGGGTTATATGAAATCTTTTACTCATATAATGGTCTGGCAAGTTATCATTAATTTGGTTGCATACTGTTCTTCTTCCTTGTAGGTTTCTTTGATGTGTATTAGTTTCTTTTACTCATATAATGGTCTGGCAAGTTATCATTAATTTGGTTGCACACTGTTCTTCTTTGGTGTGTATTAGTTTCTTTGCATATATCTGTTATTCCAAATAATATTTTGGTGTCATATGATGAATATCCAGATTATTCTTCAGAATTGTTACCAAACAACACAAGACATTGTTTTGATTCACTTACCTGCTACGGAGAGAAGAGCTCAAATGACGATTATAAGAAGGTAGATTATTATATTGTAAATTTACATTTTTGACCTTTTGTATTGTTGCATGTGTTGTTGTTAGTGGTTAAAATTTAGTTAGTGGTGGTGTATTTTTTTAAAGAAAGTACTTGGGCTGTGTTATATGTGTTTTTTAAAGTTTTAGAATTCTATAAAATTATGTTGTTTGTAGATTATGTTTAAGAAAAGATATCACATTGAGGTTGATTCTAAATGTAATTAAGATTTATGGTTTAAATGGAGCATTTTAGACTTATTATGTACTTTTACATGGTAGTCCACACATGATTTTACTGTAAAGGCCTAGTTGATCCTCTAACAAAGTTTGAAGGATGATCTTGAGATAAAATAAATGTTAAACTATCGGAGATAATACATAAGCAAACCTCACATCATAACATTTGGAGAGGAGCATAATCTTTGACATTGTTTAATAAAGGTAGGTTATCAAGGTGTAACATGGTTTGGATGGCTAGAATCTATGGTTGAGGAATTGCTAGGTTCCAATTTTGTGAATTCTCTAAGGTTGTTTAAAGTCATTTTTATCTCAGATGATCCAAAAGAATAATGTCAGAGATTTCTGCTTAATACAAATTTCAAAATAATCAAATATGTAATTACCTTTATGACTAAACTATTATTCAGTACTTGCGTTAAGATATATTTCAACAATGCCATCTCATGATAAATTAAATAAATATCCAAGTAAAAAATAAGCATTATTTTACAAAAACTTATTGACGCAGGAGCACGGTAACTTAGGACAATTACTTGATGAAACAGACAAATATTGACCAATAAACAAGGTGAATGAACTACTTATGTGACTGTGCATTGTAACAATTAGATAGTGTGGTGGTTGGCTAAGGGAAGGATTCTGGGAAGGATTTGGGCTAAGGGAAGGATTTGGGCTAATGGATCGAAAAAAAGATAGTAGAAATTGACCAGCACTTACGATAACATATAATAAGCTAGGTTAGATAAACAACAAGCCCAACAAGCTAAAGATGGTCCACTAACATGTCTTGAGGAATCCTAAATTTGGGTAAGTTGTGAGCAAGGTTTGCCTTTCCGTGGGATCTCGTGAGTTCTTGGTGAGATATCGGTCTCAGGAGGTGTCCGAGACGGAACACCTCCCAGAGAAGGGAGAGGGGTAAGGAGGAAGAGGGAGAAGGGGTTGGGGGGGAGGGGGAAGATGTGGACGGCGGCGAGAAGGGAGAGGTGAGTGGAGGTGGGGGTAGGCGGCAGCGAGAAGTGGTGGAGGCTGGCAGCGGCAGAGGGACAGAGGGATGGGAGGGGAAAGAAGGTGGAGGCAGCAGGAGAGGGCGGGGGTTTGGGGAGCCAGATAGCAGGAGGGGTATAATAGGGAAGGTGGCGGTGGGCTGGGGGAGAGGGAGAAGAAGAAAAAAAGGGGGGAGGGGGGAAATATATATAAATAAATATATTTACCATATATATATATATAAACTATATATCATTTATATATATAATTATTATGTATAAATATATTAATTATATAATATTTATAAAAATCAGTTATTTCATATTTATATCTTATATATATATCTATGTATATATATATATATTAAAATATGTTCTATAATTTAAATTCAAACAGGTTTTTAAAAAATTGTTTTTTACCATCATATCATTACTTTTTTATTATTGTTTACTTAAAAAAAGTTATATGATACTCTAAATATCTTTTATAAACATTTTTGTATAAATATATTTATTGTTTTATAGATTAATGTGAATTTTTATATAAATTTTTTTATACATAATTTAATGTACATAATTTATATAAATTTTTTATTTATATATATATATATGAGAGCCGATTTCTGCGCCAGAGCAGAGATCGGCTCTCTGCGCCACACTTTTCTGGGCCGTCCGATTACAAGGACGGCTCAGATGTATCGGTTTTTTTAAAAAAATTAAAATTTGATCTGGACCGTCCGATTCATGGACGGTCCAGATCATCAAGCCCGCCCACCCCCTCTCGCCGCCGCGGCCGCCCGCCTTACCGCGGGCCGCCGCCCGCCCCACCCTCCCGGACGGCCGCCTGCCTAGCCCTCCGCCCCGCCTCCTCTGGCCCCACCCTGTCTCGCCGCCACGGCCGCCGCTGACCCCTCTGCCCCGCCTCGCCGCGACCGCCGCCCGCCCACCTTGCCCCGACGGCCGCCCTCCTAGCCCCTCCGCCCGCCTCCCCGCCCCACCCCGGTCTCGCCGCCACGGCCGCCCGCCGAAACCTCCGCCCCACCTCGCCGCGGCTGCCGCTCGCCGGCCCCTCCGCCCCGCCTCGCCGCGACTCCCGCCCCGCCCACCTCCCCCCTCCCCCTCTGCCCTTGCCCGCCCCCGCGCGACAGCCGTCCGGCCCCGCCCCCTCCTCCTCTGCCCTTGCCCGCCCCCGCCGCGACAGTCGTCCGGCCCGCCCTCCTCTCTGCCCTTGCCCGCCCCTGCCGCGACAGCCGTCCCGCCCGCCCCCGCCTCCTTTGCCCTTGCCCTGCCCACCGCCGTGACGGCCGCCACGCCCCACCCCCGCCGCCCTCCTAGCCCCTCCGCACCTCCGCCCGCCCCTCTCCGACGTCGCCTCCCTTCGCCCCCCCTCTCCAACGCCGCCCCCCTCTCCAACGCCGCCCCCTCCTCCGCCCACCCTCGCCCGGCCCCCCCCCACCCCCGGCCGGCCGGTTGCGGCCGGCACCCTGCCGCCGGCGGCGAAGTGGGTGGGTTTGTTTTTTAATCAAGTCTGGGCCGTCCAATCAACATGGACGGCCCAGATTGAAATGTGAGGCAGGAAAGTTTTCCTGCCCTTTGTACAGGAAAACTTTTCTGATATATATATATATATATGGGTAAAGGTTTCCTGTGCCAGAGAGCAGGAAACCCTTACCTGCGCCAGGATAATCTGGGCCGTCCGATTATGATCGAACGACCCAAATTTGATAAAAAATATTTTCTACCACCCCCTCCTTCGCCGGCGGCCGGGATCCGGCCGCCACCAGCCGGGCGGGGGTGGGCGAGGCGGGGCGAGGGCGGCGTGGGTGGGCGGAGGAGAAGGGGGAGGGCGGCCGGCTGGGCGGGGGTGGGCGGAGGAGAGGGGAGGGCGGCCGGCGGGCGGGGGGTGGGCGAGGCGGGGTGAGGGCGGCGTGGGTGGGCGAGGCGGGGTGAGGGCGGCGTGGGTGGGCGGAGGAGAAGAGGGAGGGCGGCGTCCGGGATCCGGCCGCGGCCGGCCGGTCGGGGGTGGGCGAGGCGGGCGAGGCGGGGCGAGGGCGGCGTGGGTGGGCGGAGGAGAAGGGGGAGGGCAGCGTCTGGGATCCGGCCGTGGCCGGCCGGGGGGATGGGCTAGGCGGGGTGAGGGCGGCGTGGGTGGGCGGAGGAGAAGGGGGAGGGCGGCGTGGGTAGGAGGCCCTGCCCCACCTTGCCCACCCCCGCCCGGCTGCCGGCGAAGGAGGGGGGGTGGAAAAAATTTTTTTATCAAATCTGGGCCGTTCGATCGTAATCGGACGGCCCAGATTATTTTGTGGTGCAGGGGCGCTACTCTGCCTTTGGCGCAGGGTAGCGCCCCTCTATATATATATATATATGTTTGAGTTTGACTCTTAATATTTCTATATTTCGTAATTGTATTAGTTTAACTTAATAATGTAAATTTTACAAATTTTTGTAATAAATAAAGCCTTCAGATAAAGATATGCTACCACTGCATAAAATATATAAGAAAATTTTGAACTGCCATTAAGGGTATTTAATGAATGATGGTTTCTTTTAATGACAGATGGTTTCCTTGCTTATGATTGGGTCTTAAACTATATTAGTTGTAAGACCTTTCATCAAATTATTACTCAACAAATAAAACCTAGTAGTGTGGTTAAGTTAAATGATCATTTACTTGTAATTTTATATACTAAGATGTTAATTTGAATATTAATTTAAGCTAAATTTTAATATAATTGGTAGGTGTTATGTATAAAATAGTCATTCTATTAGCATTTCCGAGATCCCAGCTTTTCCGGGATCTCTCTTCTCGGACTGTCCGAGACGAGATTGAGAACCGAAAGGGGAAACCTTGGCTGTGAGTGCATATGGGTAATTTTACGACATTCTAATACCCCTGGTCTTGACTGGCCCAATGGGCAAACAAGAACTTGAAGGAATGCGATGATGGTGCTTGGGATTCAATTAACAACCAAAACAATTCAATGTAGTGATGTTGTTCCTAGAATTATAACACACATCAAAGTCTCGGAAGACAAAAAAATGCCAGTTTGAGATCTGGTTGTTAGGCAAGAATGATTTTGATTCTAATACTCTTTCTCGAACTGGACGAGCTTGCTGATCATGAGATTATTGTTACTTTATTTTAATCTTCTCTTGAGTGTCCACTTCCTACCAGTTACATGAATTGCAAACCCTACTTTTTTGTAACAATTTCTAACATTCCCTTTCATACAAACCATATATCAAATCATGCCATCCTAATAATCTTGCAAATATTTCATGTTGAAGCTCATTATGGGGACCTGCACCTTAAAGCCCATAATTAAACACCCAAAGGCCAAACCAAAGGAAAATAAGCATTCAAATATTTTGATGACATATATCCTAATATTTTCTTTCACTCATACTCATTTTAGCCATGTGCAAATAAAATTAAAATCTGTAGCTGATTCAAAAGACATCCATTGCATTGCTCTTACACAAGGTTTGTAGTTTTGTGTATCAGTTTCATCTCAAACGTTTGAGAGAAGAGTTCTTGAAAAGATCTTGAAGCGATAAGATTTTAAGTTAATTAAATCAGTGATTAAATATATTACACGTATAACTACTAATTACTTATATTTAAAATTAAAAACATTTACTAAACTACTAGTACTCTATTAGAAGAAGCATAACAATGGTGAACAAAGAATTATAAGGAATTGTAGACCACATTTTTTATTTTTTAGAAAATTTTAATTGTAGAAGAAGAAAGAATATCTATTTAGTAGCTTAGCCCATAAATAAGTCACATAACTAATGTTTTGTTCTTTTAGACCATATAAATTAAAATGGACAACAATTTTGGCTAATTGGACAAAATATGGACAAACTTTTACACTTGTTGGACATGAATATGAAGATTATGTTTATTTGAATATCAATATGAATGGAGAAATGAGATTTAACTTTAAGGTTAAAAATGGAATATCAAGATACAAAATAACAAATCATATATCTAATAGTTCTTTCCTTGCCGTCGCCTCCCCTCCCCCTTCTCCTTTCTCCCTTCTTCTTCCTTGATCTCCTACCTCACAAGATCAATGATAAACTTACCAAATCTTTTACAAACGCTCTTTGATATAAAAGTGAAGAAACTAGGAGCTTAGAAGCTATTTTGATTGCAACATAATTTCCAAAGTTGGCAAAGATCTTTTACAAACTCTCCTTTAGTACACATTCATCATGGCTCGCCCTTCTAATGAACAAGAAGAGAGCTTGGGTGCGAGGATAGGTTCGACTGACGGCTATGATGATAGTTTTGTGAATCAAAATTTGTAATTTTAGCTATATTCTTTAGGTCCTGAAAGAATTCCTAATCGAAGTAGTGAGCAGTAGCGAACCAGGGGTCAAGATAGGTACCAGATGAAGGCTCTTGACATGCGGAGTCCAATGGTGGTGGTGGTTGATGGCACCACGACCTTAACCTTGATCTCAATGACCAATTCTAAGTTCTTGCATGAATTAATTGAACACTTCAATTGAAATTTAGTGGCCTGTTGAGTGACATTAAACTGATATACTTGCCAATTAGTCATCTATATCTACCTTCTTCATTTGCAACAGGAGGAAATCCTTTGGCACATGAATTCAGTTAGCTGCTGCTGCAACAGATTATTTGCCTCCCTTTGAGCACGCAAGATGATATTAGTTTTTCCATTTATTAATATTGTTAGAGCTCATTATATTTGGAGTTTAAAATTGTTTGAAGTAAATTTAATTTTTTATAAAATAATCCTTTACTTTTAAGATGAACAAATGGCTTCAAGCTTGGATTATGTTTGACTTATTAATTTTGAGTCGAGCCAAACTAAACTGAGCATGGCCTTTTGATAATTCTACCATATTCACAGGACCCACAAGCTTTGGGCAAGAAGTTATACGGGTAACCAGCAAGGGTGAGAAGCACCTGCAAGTGTTGTATCCTTCCACCAGAGCAACACTGAAACTTCTTCACAAAAACTGTTCAGAACTGTTCTTTACCTTCAAATTCTCTCAATTCTTGGACTTTTCTGAATTTTAGCTGTAATTTCATTAAAAAAGTCCAGAATTTCGGTGGGACATCCAATTCTTTGTCTTTGAAAGGGGTTCCTCTCGACCATTTTGAGACTAAGATCTTGCCGGAATCTCACCGAGATCAAGATTGTAAACCATGCTCGTACATGATATAAGGGCATTACATGAGATTATTGTTGACCAATAATATTTACTATTTCTATCTATTTACTACTTGTTCTATCTAGTGTCAGTTAACCTCAAGATTATTAAAACTTCTTTCTAGATCCCGTATGCATGCACATGAACTTGACCCAAAATACTAGCCAAGACTAGAAAGTCAAAATTCCTCCTTAAGCTGTTTCTATATTTCTTTCAGGCATCTACATCCTTAAAAGATAGCTTCTCCCAACAATTCTCAACAAAGATTTAATATTTTTAATAAAACATTAAAAAAAAACTTAATAATCCTCTAAGAGGAAAGAACTAAATAGGACTCCAATAAAACATGCTTAAAATAAGATACTTCGATTTCTAATAACTCTAATTATGATTATAATCAAATAGGCAATGAATATGAAAGTATCTGCCATCATTAGACTTCTTTATTTTTTGCTATGAGAGGTGATAAAGTACCAAGGAAGCTCAACAAGGCTCACCAAGATGCTTGGATAAAGCAGTAACACATTGCAATATAATATAGAAGGGAATGCAAGAAGAAATCCCAAGAGAAACCAATGTGGGCATCCCCAAATGGTGCAAACCTGTTATGATACAGTGTCAAAGTAGTAGTAGACTGAAAATCCTACAAAATGTAGATATAGGGAAGAAGATGAATAGACTTTGAGGGAATATCTTGTTATCAAGTTTCAAAGTTCAACACACTATCATATAAGAAGATATTACTCTATCCGTCCCAATAACAGTTACCAAAAAAAAGCTGGGAAATATGGACAGCTATTCTAAATTATCTCAATGCTATGCGTTGCTAGCTCAACCCCGAATAATGGAGGTTTAGTGTCAAGAAGGGCATTCTGTGCTTAAATCTTTGCCATTTGTAATTAAAATAGCTTCTAGATTGGGATCCATGTCTCTAGCCCTTTTTGGGGATAAGATAGAAGAAGAAAAAGATAAAGAAGATAATTTGATAGTGACCAAACAACATGTAAAGTTGATATATTATTTGGTCGAATGGATGTTTCCTAAGATTGAAAAGTTTCTTGTTTTATGTTCTTCTAGTAATTCTTATTTTTCCCTCTTCATTTATGTGTATTTCTTATTTCCTTTTTCATGAACAGAGCAAACTAGAATGTCCTTTCTTTTCATGGCTGAAAAAGTCAGCTCAAAATGAATCAAGAAAGGTTGGAATTGATAGAAGGCCAATGCTTTATAACTCTACACTATGCAAATCTTTGCTTGCAAGGCAGCGTATCCGTAATGAATTTGATGACTATGTTGATATGTCATATTTGTTTTATAGATGACGGTTTGAAACTTCTAGAGAGTTTGAATTGTTTTTGACGACATTTTTTTGCAAGCATGATTATGTTGATTCCACTTTGTTTCAATGTGCTATTTTGTCATTGATTTAAACGTTAAAGCAACTAATTGGTAAGCAAATCCTATAGATGCATAGAAGGGTTTTAAAGTGAAGATGGCCTTCATGATACTATGTTTTGATGTGATGTGTTGAAACACTGTTTGTCATTGTTGTATGGCACCACATTCAACTTATAGTATGAATTATTTCTTCTTTCTCTATTTTGCTGCCATTTTGTTCTGTAATGACCTTGATTGTTGCTAGATATACTTAACAGAGTCAAACCTAACGAAAAGGGTGCACTTGCTGTCATGGAAAATATCCTTAAAGGGACAAATTCTTGCTCTTTTTCACCAAATATGATGAAGTTTTGTGTAGGTGGAAGGCAGTGCTTGTACGTCATATTTCATCTTCAGTTCTGCACGTCATACACACTTAATCAATTCTAGTGGCCGACTAAACTAGTCATTTTAATTTCATTATATTTCAATTGAGTCAGGCTTTGATTAAACTCAAGTTGCTACGTGACATATCTTTACTTCCAACGTAAATTTGTTAAGTGTGACTAGATTCTGGTCAACTACTAACCTTGGTAAAAATTGGATTGAATGGACAAAAATCAATTTTTATGCTAGGGTTTACATTTTTATTTATCTTTCATGAATTTTCTGTAGCCCATTTCAAGTTAAATTCACATAGTGATTTTTTTAGCAGATGTAGATCATTCTTGATGCTTATAAAGTCACTTATAAAAAATGTTAAGCGTTGTCAGTGTCTCCGGATTCTCGACAAGCACTGTTTTGCTCCCCACCTTGGGCTTTCTGATGACAAGGTTTGTTCTCTCTATGTGATTTACTCTCTACATATGAACAAGCATTTTATTGTATAACACTTTAACGAAGAGGGATCTGTATAGCTTCATGCATTTTGCTATCCACGTGCCTCCCTTATCAATGCTTGAATCATTTTTTCCATATAAGCAATTATGCATTTGTCTCATTTTTAATATGGACATAGCGTGGATCACATCTACTTGTGTATTTATATAATTTCTATTGCGAATGAAAACATGAGTAATTGTTGTCATATTTAATTTTCTTTATGAATGGCCCCTTCTTTGCTTTGCATAGAAATTGCCCTTAACTTGTCTTGTCATGTATCTATCCAGAGTCATCAAACAGAAATGGAAGTGCCTTTGTTTCGTCCATTTAAAGTAAAGAAAAAGTACTCTGGTATGGTATCAAATTACAGCCTGCCAGATCAGGGGTTTTCACAAAACCACGAGATGAAGGAGCCCAAACAAGGAAATAGTTTATCTGCTGAACAATCTGCTGATCTGACTAGATCTAGCTGTTCACATGCTAGTGTTGTTTCTTTTATTTGGGCAATATGCCGGAGCATTGTTCCTAGGGATTTACTTGGTGGACCATCCATGTGGAGGACTTTAATACGAAGAATCTCTGATTTTATCAAACTTAGAAGGTTTGAGAAGTTCAATTTAAAGCAATGCATGAGTGGGCTAAAATTGTTGGATATTCCATTCCTCGCTAGATTTAGGAACTTAGACTATGGATTCAATCATGGTGTCCAGATTACACTTAAAGCTAAGTTTTTTAGGAAATGGATATTCTGGTTTTTTTCGCATGTTGTTATGCCATTAGTGGCAGCCCATTTTTATGTCACTGAAACTGACCATTGTGGACATGACTTAAGTTACTATCATAAACGGTCATGGCAGAGTAGTACGGGTAATGTTATTGGTATTTTGTGTGAACACAAGTATCGCCAACTGGATGGTAGATTGTCAAGTTATCTCCAAAACCGGACCTTAGGCTTTTCGAACGTAAGATTCCTGCCAAAGAAAAGTGGATTGAGAACTTTGATTAACCTTAGATCCCCGTCCTCCATTATATTCTCGCAGGGAAAGGTAGTTTTGAGAGGAAAATCAATGAAGAAGAAAAGCTCCCAGGATTTGCAGATTTTTAAGTATGGTTCAGTCAATTCCTGTCTTCGTGATATACATGTGATTTTAAAAAGGATAAAAGTTGAACACCCTGAGATGTTGGGTACATCTGTTTTTGATTATAATGATATCTACAAGAAGCTTTGCCCGTTTATCATCAGTTTGAGAAACAGGTTTATAACCATACCAGATATTTTTATTTTTGTGTGCGATGTTAAGAAGGCATTTGACAATATCGACCAGGACAAACTTCTTGAGGTAATGAATGCAATTATGCAGAGAGAAAAATATGTTGTGCGAGAGTATCCTCTTGCTCACTGCACAAAAGAAAGTTTGTGGGTTAGCTCTGATCGAATTCTCTTGATTTTGATTACAATTCAAGCCTAATGAGGCACAAGGATGATCTGCCAACTAATTCATCTCAAGTTGTCATATTTGATGAGGTAAACCTAACTTCGTTTTTGATGATATATCAATTGACAGCATCTGCTGTATGCCCTAGTAGTTTTATTTGGTGTCATTGTATTTTAGAAGTTCTTTATACTTATTCATAATTTTGTTTGTTTAATCATTCAATTTTTTTGTTAATTGCTGATCCTTCAACTTATTTTCCAGATGAGTATAAAATTAAAAACGAATGAAAAGTTATTATTTAGAACGGTTAATGCTGTGTCATGTCCCGATTTCTCAAGATGTGAGGATGTGTATTTATTTATTAATTATTAGGAGAAGTATGTCATATTTTTTTCAACGTTATTTTATCCACATTGAAGTCTATATTTTTAATAAAGTTAACTTCATAATCACTATTTCAATTAGCTAAGTTCACAACCAAAACAATTTACATCATAACTTGTATATGATCATTTGGTTGTTACGTAGCACTACGAAAAGATAACTACATCTTTAAACATAATCATCACATTAAGCTAATATCCATGCGAGTCATCCACTCTTTTGAGTGGGATGAATATTTGGGAAATATTTAGTAGAAACACGCAATGTTCATAATAACATAGTCAATAATATCCCATCTAAGATATAATTAATTGGAAAATTTGATAAATCATGGACATTAAAATTTTTCAGTGAATCGTAGATTTTGAATTGTTAAATTTTAAAATCAATCAAGGTCCTCCCATGAATACTAGAGCGGTGCGTTCGTGAGTTCGTGTTACACAGAGAATAGAAATCAATTAATCAACAATACTTGATAAGTTTTGTCAATTAGGATAGTGCAAGCTAGAGAATCATGGGTCTTACCCATTCTAAGTGCCCGCGGACCAACACATGGGAAGTCGGATATCATAATTGGTAATTATAATCATAATCCTATGGGTAAGCGGAAGGAGAATTAGAGGAAGAGGAGAGAGTGGGGTGGAGAGGAGGGGAATTGGGGATGGGTTTGTCGGTGGGGGTTGTGGGGACAGCAGCGTTGGTGTGGGGTGGGCCGTATAATTTTTTTCTTCTTGTTTTTGAATATGTTATTAATTTTTCATTTTTGTAAGTGTTAAGTATTTAGTGTTGTATATTAATTGTTATATGGTTTGATTGACTTGATTATTAATTTGTATTTATTTATTATTATGGAATGGTGAAGAATTTATTTATTTTAATTAGTTAGTGTTGTAAATTCATTTTTAAATTGGTTTGATTGGCTTGATTATTATTTATTATTGGAATAGCAATATGAAATGTTGAAAATTTATTTTTCATATTACTATTAATATATTATGATATTTATTATATATAAGTTTTAATTAGTAAAACATATCCATAGATGAGGGTTGGAAACATGGTTGACCACCACGAAAATTGGACTCTATATGTAATTATTGTGACAAAGAAATAAAATCAAAGAGGTGTCAATTTGAAATACCATTTGAAATTTGATGACTTGTAAAACATATTTGACTAATGTGTGTTTATGTAACATCATTGAAATGGTTTTGTCTATCTGTCTGTACTAAATATACAAAATGTTATACAAATTGTTTATCATCTTATTCTACCTATATTGCACAATTTCTAAATATCCCTAATATTTCTTTGACATTTCTTCGATCCGTCTCCAAGAGGAAGGGCCGACATGACCCGACATCCAATATGACATACCTTGGTAATTTAATATCTTTTTAAACAATTATGATTCATTGTTTCTATTAACCAATTAGATTTCGCCTCTCTTATTAACAAATTAGGATTCACCGCCTCTTCTAACCAATTAAAATTTTTTAGGTAGACTACTTCATTTAGAAGTTACCTAAAATATTCCAAAGTTACTTCTCCCTTAAGTTGTCTAGAGTTATCCTTTTGGATGCTTCTGAAGGGGCTGTTTCAGTTAGTCACTTTTATTTCCACCTTCCATATCGAGTAAGATTCTCCATATTATCCAATAGGTTTTATTTAATTAAATAAAAACACTAATCACCAATTAATCAATCTACAATCTAGTTCCTCTTAATTCAGTGCTAGCAACACTTAAATTAACTCGTCAAATATTTATAAAAATAAATAAAAAATTTAGTCATTACATGTGTATGGGCAATGAACGAAAACCAAAGAAAAGAGATGTGATCTACTTGTTGATAGTCGATTAGAGTGAATTCAAGCTAAAGCCCTGCAGAAATCATAACTATAGTTCCAATTGAGCAAAAAAAGGTTTCCTAAGTAAAACATAATTGGCTAACGCATTTCAGGATGTACTTAAAGTAAGAAGTTTGCTTGAAGATTAAAGAGAGTAATTTTAGTTTTGTAAGTAAAAGGAGTTGGGTCTTGAGAAACTTGTGAATTCCTTCAACCTCCATTGTGGTGTCTTGGTTTCAGAGAATCCCATGATCTATTTGGTATTATATACAAAATCATAGTGGTTTTACTACTGCATCCTAATGCTTAAAATCCGTGCCTTTTCCAAAGCAGTTATGTTTTTCAAATTCATGATATTTTTACCGGTTAAAAATAGCTCGTAAAAGGTTTATTAGTCTTTATGACTCTTCTTTAATTTGACTATTTGGGTCTTGTTGAAGTTATAACAAATGTGATCTTGTACTTTCTTACAAAAGGTTTACAATCTGAGATGTGATAGTGATGTGTACATGTTTTCTGATATTCAGTTTAGTTGTAAGGAGATAGAAAGATCAGCTCTTCTTGGAATTCTACATGAACATGTAAAAGGCAATTTGGTGCAGTTTGGACGACATTTGTGGTTGCAATCTGTGGGTATTTCCCAGGGAAGCATTTTATCCCCACTTTTGTGTTCATTTTACTTCGCCCACTTGGAAAAAAGTGTAATATTTCCATTGCTTGAAGAAACTAAAGAAAGCTTCCCTTTGCCTGCTCGTTGCTCTTTCCATGATCAATATGTTACATCCTCACCTGAGTATTTGATGTTGAGGCTTATTGATGATATTTTGTTTATATCAACTTCCAAGATGCAGGCAGTGAGCCTTTGGTGCAGACTGCAGAGAGGGATTAGTGATTATAATTGCCACATGAATAGGAAAAGTTCTATATGAACTTTGATATATATGAACCTTTCAATGGGCTCAAGGGCAAAAGAGTTTACATTGGTGATGATGGAATGCCATTTATTCCTTGGAGTGGCCTACTTATCAATTGTCGAACTCTGGAAATTCAAGCTGATTATGCAAGGTTCATCTCTTTTCAATCCTTGATAGCTTGTATTTTTTGCTAGTTTCTTTTGGTTGCCATTAATATGAAAGATGTATTATTACATATATATGCTGGTAAAATGTCAATACCTAAGTTGTAAAGTACGGTGATTGGTAAATAGTTTTATGTCAGCTGTCTCAGGTATCGGAAGGAATCGGCAGCTTGAGAGGTTGAAGCTTCCTTTCTAGCCATGGACACAGCCTTACCCTTGCCTCCCTTAGCCAGCTTGTTAGGATTTAGAGTGAAAATGCCGACTGCTTTGGAAGGAAATGCGAGAAATAGTAGAGAATTGAAAGAATAGAAGAAGATGAGATTGGGGATTGAAGGGGAGAAAGAGAAGGGTTGAGAAAGAGAGGGTTTGGGAAGAAGATTGTATTCAATTGTCAAAAAACTCTCTACCAATTCCCCGTTCTTCCTCCCCTTTTGTAATTTTTTTACAACTTCTATTCAAATTCAAATGCAATGCATGCACACTTTTTACATTCTTTTTGAATTTTAATTTTCCTACCATTCTATTTACAAATTCACTCTAAAACAAACACTCCAAAATAAAGGAATGCACATATCCCATCTTTTGAAATTAAACTTCTCACTTTTATTTTAACTAACATTTTACTTACCAGAAAGCTGTCAAATGTTGTGATAGGTATGGTACTTCAAAGATGAGTTCAAGAATTACCGTTTCTAATGAAGTTCAGCCTAACTGCCAACTGAAGTCGAAGGTGTGTGGCTACATGAGGCCAAAATGTCATGCTTTATTTTATGACTCCAATATCAATTCCCCAAGGACTGTAAGATTAAATGTTTATCAAGCATTTCTCCTATGTGCAATGAAGTTCCATTGCTTGATGTGTGCACTGCCTAAATCCTGGGAATTAAGTCCCATGTGTCTTCTGGACATTATTGAAATGTCTTTCAGGTGTGTCATTTTCACTCTAAAACTTGTCTGATCATCTATCTTTTTCAAAACTTAAACTGTGTGATAGTTAACTAGTATATAAGTTGAACTGTCCTGGGTGATTCTTAGAAGCATTCCAATAATCAGGCATTTATTTTTTCTTGCATGCAAGTACCTTCATGGATGCATCAACTCATCATAATGAAAAGTTTAAAACAATACTGTTAATTAGATTGATCTAAAAACGTGGTTTAAATTAATTTGTTAAGTCATGCCAACTGGAGGCCTAAATTTGAGGATTTTTTTGTTGATGTTGGTTTGCAGCAAAATTTGCTAGGTAGTGATTTTTAAGATCGGGGATGATGTTTCTTGGCATATACTTAGATAATGATTCTATAAAATTGATGCTGCCAGTAGGTTTGGGAGGTGATGTCAATTCTTTCACTTGGCCCATTGCCATTTCTTTGGCAACAGGCATTTTGATAATCCAAAATCTACCATGTCTAATTGAGTTACTAATTGGTGATGCCCAAATTTAGAATGTTGCAGTCTTCTTTACCTAACACTTTTTTCTGCAAGTGGACTGTATATCTTAGAATACGTCTGTAAACAGTGTAGTAATGGGACAACTGTAATTGAGTAAATTGGTGGGGGTTATCTATAAGGTTTGTGTTATCTGAAATTGCAAATCAGATATTGATATTGGGACAGACAGTGAGTGAGTCGATCGAGATATGGGAGATATGCCGAAGATATATTGTAGATAACTATAATTTTTTACCATATTTTGACTATTTTTGTGTGATAAATATGTGAGTAATAACATAAATTGTATAATGAAAGAGAAATTTTAACTAAAGTTTAATAGATCATATCATAACATAAATGATCTAAAACATTAATTGCAACTATGAAATATAGATAATAATGTGCTAGTTAATAGGTTTAATACGAGTGGACCGATTATTGGTGGAAAAGAGCTTAGAAGATTATCTTAGTTAAGTTTCTTTCACAAGGAAGCCCTCTTTCAACTTCTCCATTTGCTTAGACATCTCCAATAATGTTTAAATGGATATCGCCTATTGGCATCTATCTGCTAGATTAAGCTATTGATGTATTGGGAAATTGCAAATGTTGTTCATTTGATTGTTTTTGGGCATAATAAAGGTTTATTTACCTTTTCATGATTGTGAGTCGACTGACATCGTCTTTGGCATTCATGTGACATTTTTTGAAAAAATAAACGGCAAATATTATTCTATTAAAAATTTCTATTTATGCTCATCGTCATAACTAATATATGGGCTTTTGTTGGTTCTTAACCATGTTTAGAGATTATAAAAAAGTCCCCAATATTTTATTCTTGGCAGGTATATGTTTAGACTAATCAAGAAACGGATAACTTTTATGAAATGTACATCTGATCTCCATCCTATTCTTAATTTGAAGAAGGAAGAAGTTTGTTTACTTGCAGTATCTGCATACATTCGGATATTGCAAAAGAAGCAATCGCGGCATTCCAAATTGTTGGGGCTCCTGAAGATGAGGCTTGGAAAACATTGCCACTTGTTGAGTGCGAATGATGATATATCGTATGCTGTAGATGACTGCCATTCATCAGTATTCTGGAAGATCAAATTTTAGGATGAGGGCACCTATCAATTCATCTATTGTATGCTATTGTCTTTACCTCTGCACTGTAATTTTTTCGGTTATTTGTCAAGTGCAAGTGCTTATCACCGCTTTGGCAGGTTGATTTTTACAGCTGAGAGGCCATGTCTTGGAATAGATAAGTTATTTTGCATTATTTTGTTATGGAAAACAAGCCAAAATTGTCTCGAAGAATTTTAATGTAATGATTTTAATTTGTTTATATCAAGCTCCCTATTTTAATGTTTAGGACAGTCAAGGTGACTCAAAATCAGAAGTAACCATTCAAAAATCTGGCTCAAAATTTGTATTATTGGTGTAGATGTTCATTTACCTTGCACACTTGTGTCTTGGAAAGATACTAATAATGACTCACTTGATTTTTCAATAATCTAGATATTGTTAATGGCTAAATTTTATGTATGGCCGCCTCAATTTGTTAGGCCTATATCATCTTACTGTGTATGGATACTTGTTGTATCAATATTGCGATATTGTATGCTAGTGTAAAACTGTGTAAATGAAAATTGGCAGGCAGTTTATGAAGAGAGGTTTAGTCGAGAGGTTCCAATCAATCACTAACATCAAAGAATCGAAAATGAAATGTTGCGGTAACAGAAGAAAAATGTCCAAGTGAAGTTTTTGATGGGTACAGATCATGGAATACAAGAATCACGCCATGGGACCAGTGAATTGAATTGAAAAGGTTTTTTGTCCATGGCTTGAAAATTTTTTCCTCGCATGGAAATAGTTTAACGGGCAACGTTTTGTCTAACCCTTCAGAATATATAGCCCACGTTGCTTAAAAGAAAAACAAACCCATGCTTATTTTTTTAGTTTTTGTTGAACGAGTAATAGACAGGACGATGAACGAGTGACTCCATAATCTTGAGTCCACTCATATTTATTTATCTATCTATCTATCTAACAATGACTTATTATAAAGGTTTTAGAAAGAAGGGATTAAGTCCCTTTAGACTTTTAATTTCAACTAAGCTGATAACTATCTTCTATCAAACTTATAACAAATATGGTGTTTACAACTTAGTAAATATATACAGATCAAGACTTACTTGTGTCTAACAAACAATGATATATATATGAACTTTTAGGATCCGTAAGTAGAAAATAATAGCCAACAGTTTTAAATCAAATCTATGCAATCTGGGCTCCAACGGGAAAATAGCCTAGATTGCAAGTTATTGCTTTTCTATTGTTTTTGTTCTTCATTAATTTCCATTGACATATGAATGCATAAATAGAAGTCTTTTTTATATTTTTGGTCAAAGCCATAAATAGAAGCTATATTGTTGTCCTTGTCCATGCAATTAATGAATTTCGCATTCTTGCAAAATCTTCACCATCGGGTGCTACAAAATCAATAAGTCTGCTTGTACAAGTCCTTGATCTACTTTAACTGGACAAGCAGTCAATAGAAGAATGCTTCATAATCCATATCCCTCATATATTTGTTGAAGCTCTGACACTACCATGAATTTGATCCACACTAAAATGGCTCTGATCCCCAGAGACAAAAGCATGGACCCTGGTCATGTAGCTCCATCCAGCCATAATCAGCATGTTCCATGACCCCATTTATTTCTTTTTTCTTCTCATTGACGCTGCTTCATCGTAGAGGCCAGCATTAAATTACATATTGTGCAATATCATGTAAGTACCAGAACTCACCGGCTCGATAATGCATGCCATGTTTATATCTTTATGGATCTACATGCTCCAAGAAATGAGCCTCAAACAGTTCTATTGTCATGGACCTGATTCTAGGACCCAATATTTTGCCCTTAAAATCAGGCCTGTACAGCGTATTCCCCTAGTAGGAACACCAGCTTTCCACAAGTTACGCAATATATAGACAGATCTCGGAAGCAAATCTCCAAGCACTACCCCAATACTCGACAGAACTTCACCACTCCGAGGTTACTGATCAAAATACCAGCAAGCCTTTCCCCGATATTGCAACACCACTCAACCTTCGCTCGATCACCCCTGTGCTTGATTCGCCACAAACACCGATACAACACTCTCGGTTATTAGCAAGCCTTGCCGAGAGACTCTTCCGAGACTCAAGCAGCGCCCTCGTAGCGACTACCCAATCGCCCCAAACACCAGTAGGTGTATTTGGGTTTTGTCGTCTACCCTTGCTTGTCTTAGCAACGTAGTCCTCGTAACTGTTGCCTTGTAAATTCATACCTTGAACCTGGTACAAAAACTCCTTGCCTAAAACATCAACCAACGAATAAACACAGATACGGGAAAAACTCCCAATCTTATATTATCACCAAATACAAGGATTATAAGCACTCTACCTAACCTCAAGCACTTGCTCGGCCTAGTGGACAGCACCACCAACCTCGCCCCAATGCTACCTAACCTTGCAAAGGGACTAATTACAGGATTACTAGCGCTCAAGCAACCCTCACGACGCGTACCTTGATTCCGGCAAACAATAGCAATGGAATTCTAGTCCTTACTCGCGAAAACCAGCTACAGCAACTCCACGAGTCTCCTCTCTCTTGGAAATCTCTCCTCGCAAGAGTTCTCACATCGTCCTCTCTCAACGGCTTCTCTGCACAATGAGTTCTCTCCCTTTCCACTTAAGGGACGTCCCCTTATGTAGAGATAACTTTCGTGTATATCTTTACCGCAATCTTCATCCATACGCAGCCCGAATATCATATCTTGCACCCGCCTGATATAGAGTCCAGGTTCGTCTGTTGGAGATAAGCCTCACACTATATCTTCCACTATCTTGACAACCAAATATTCTGCATATCTGAATCTTGCTAGACAACGATAAGGATCGAGCGTCAGCATCCTTATCGACATTCCCTTGATCAAACAAATCCCTGGCACGTACATGCTGCATGGTTGAACCCACCTGGTTCAACCCCAGCCAGCACTCGACCATTAGATCAACCCCTTGACACATTCGACAACTACCATCCCAAACACTGGCACTCAACTGCTGAAACTAGTTACGGCTCCAAACACCGGCATGCCGCTCACCACTGGGCACTGCTTGTGTTCCTGCATTGCTACCGCTACACTCCTCTGCTAGGTACGCTGCTGGCAGGAGCCCGGTAGTGCTCGATACATTGCTCTCTTAGAATACCGGCACTCCTGGTACGCTGCTTGCTACCAGCTACTGATCCAACTCTTGGTACGTGCACCTCAGCACCTCGGCATGCTCGATCAGGATGCCGGTACGCTTGGTTGCTCCTCAACCTCGCTTCGCTGACACCTCGAGCGTAATGCTCAAAACCCAGTTGCGATACTCGATCATCAGCACCCGACTCATGCCATCTTGAGGTTTCTCGATCCTGACCACAGCCACATGCTTGGTACTCCAATTCCCGCTACATCTGCTGCTACTCACTATCTCTCGACGTTTTGCTTGCTAGCAGGTCTTGGTCTTCTCGACAGTTTGTGCACCAAGTTTGTTACCTGCAACAAGTTTGTTACCTGCAACTATAACACAGATTAGCCTCGATATGTTGTTTCCACCACTCGGATAGCCTCCGTTATCCCTCATGGACGCGGGAATACTAGGAACAACCACCCAAACCCTAGTACCTAGTTACGCCCATGAATCAAGGCCATAACATCTATCCAATTCGTCGTTCTTTTTTTAGAGAACTAGTGGATAAGAACTATACCGACTAACATAGTAGAGAAACGAAAGAGGTAAATACAAAATTATCCAACTTAAAACATTTAAATACTAATCATCCAACAAATTTGGATAAACAATACAAACAAGTTTGAGAAGATGATCGTCCCACAAAGAGGGGGAAAACGAAGGACTTATTGCACTCTGGCAACCTTCAACAACACTCCTAGTAGAATGCCCCACTAATCTTTAGAGATCCAAACCCACTATTAAAAGGAGATACGGCTGGAGGCGAGATGGTAAAAGCCCCCAAACTGAATTTAGGGAAAAAGTAAACAATATCCAAACATAGAAGTAATAAGGAGCATTGGGGGTTGGCCATTATTGTCTTTAACTAGCTTGTATTATCAATCTTATTTGTAAGAAAGGAACATGGAGAAAGATTAAAAAGAAAAGACAAATACCTCATTTGGGGGAAGGAAGGAGATGACAATAGGAGAAATAGAGGCATAAAAGTTGAAAATGAGGGAGGGGGTAGGTCGATGAGAGAGGGGAGAGGAGGTTGGCTACAATAAGTCCATTTCGGCCAACTCTGCTGGTCAAAGGTCTTGTAGAAAGGGGAAGGAGGTGGCACTAGGGTTAGGGAGTTGGAGAGTAAAATATATAATTTTATACAATGTGCTAAGTTTGTCAATGACGAAAAAGATATTTGGTGTAGATGAGAGGGAGAAGAAAGGGAGAAGAGAAGAAGAGAGGACGGTTTCTATCCGGGGCATTGCTTGGATAAAATCTGAAGATTGTTTTAGATGCCCATGCCTGCCCATCATGTTAACAAGTGTAGTACAACTTTGGGTTTAATTGAGAAATCCTGAATCATTGAGTCAAAGTTTATTCGACCTAATCCATAATCCATAATGTTCACAAACATTTATAACACAGATGAGAGTAGAATGGGTAGGCTCCACTTTCATTCTGTTCATTTCTCCGAATAGTCTGAGGACTTCGGTGGCAAGACGATATTGAGCATACCCACCAATTATTGTATTCCATGATACGAAGTATTTTCTATATACATCACATCAAAGATGCTTCTGGCTTTAACTATGTAGCACACCAAAAGTCCATGATTATGAGGGCATAATATCAATGTCTTCACAACTATTTGGTGAATCTGCATGCCCTGATATGGACACACAAGGCTAGCGCAAGAACCTAGTATTGACCATAAAATGTGCCAATTTGGCTTTCTCTTCAATTTGTATCATTTCATAAGAGCTCTATCGTACTATAGCTATGATAATCATCACTTTTATCATACCCAACAATCATCGTGTTCCAGGAAACCACACTTACCTAAGGTGTGTTATCGAAAAATTCTCGTGCAATTCCTAGCTCACCAATCTGTGCATATCCCAAAATTATAGATTTTCAAGAGTGCGCATCCCGACAGGGCATTTCCTCGAAAAGTTTAACAATTGCATTGATGTATCTATTTTGAACATAAGCATGGATCATTGTATTCTATGAAACAAATTTATATGGTCTTCAACCCATTTGGAGTTCCCCAAATTTAGCACTAGTTATTGTCATTTTCACAAATATAAGAAAGGAACATTTAAGAAATTTATATATGGGATATTTATTCTCAAATCACAGTCCTCTTTTAGTAAAATATTAATTGAGGAGAATAAAATTACAAAAGAAAAATGTTATAATTTTAGAAATTTCTAAATAAAGATACTTTTATATCCTTTTTCAGTTTATTTATATTTGGTATTATTAAAGTCAAATTATGGTTCAGTTATAATTAATATTTTTGAATTTATTAAATACTATATTATATTACCAAAGTAGTCACTTTTGTGGAAATTTAATTATTTTAAATATTAAGACAGTTGTGGGTATATGATTCGTGTGAATATTAATCGGCTCAAATGAAGGTTATGTGAGATCCCTCAACTTAGTCCCACATCTAATACCTACTGGGAGAAGATCCTGTTTATAAGTGGGAATGGACTAGAGATCTTTAACTTTCGGGGTACCCATTTTAAAGAAATGACTTAGCCCATTACGTTGCACTTTGGGCTGGGTCATTACAGGTTAATATTTGACAGAGTTATATACTCATTTATGGTAATAAATATGAGATAATTATAATGATTCTATGTAAATAATAAATTAGTCAAAAGATAGATTTATTATTTGACAGGATTTATTGTCCATATTTGATTACTACACTAAGAGTATCACTTACAAATTAATATTTTTGTCCGAAGACTAACATTAATGTTGTGCTAGGTATCTTTTGATGGGATTAATCATTGTTTGAATTATGAATCTTATTATGTGCATGTTATTTTGTTCTATTTTCAGTTAATTAATCTATTTCTATGATTTTTGCCAACATCAATTCAGTTACAATACTTAAAGATAATTATAAGGATTGGAAAGAGAACGTAATGATTGTTCTTGGATGCATGAATTTTGACCTTGCATTAAGGACTGAACAACTTGTTTCTCTTACGGACAAAAGTTCCATTGAGGAAATATAGGACATTGAGAAGTGAGAATGTTCAAATCATATGAGTCTTATGATCATGAAGCGTGGAATTTCATAGACCTTCAGGGATGATGTGTTTGAGAAGGTTACTACATCCATTGAGTTTCTTAAAGAAATTAAAAAGTGTTTTGTAAAAAATGATAAAGCTGAAACACGTACGCATTTGTCAAACTTGATTTCAATGAAGTTTAAAGGCAAAACAAACATAAGAGAATATATCTTAGAGATGTCAAATATTGCTTCAAAACTAAAAGCACTAAAGTAAGAGCTATGTGAGGATTTTCTCATGCATTTAGTTTTAATTTCTCTTTTGGAACAATTTAGTCAATTGAAGGTCAGTTACAATTGCCAAAGGGACAAATGGACTCTTAATGAGCTCATTTCGTATTATGTCCAAGAAGAAGGAAGGTTGAAGCAAGAATAAACTCAAAATTCTCACTTGGCTAGTACTTATCAAGACAAAAATAAGAAAAGAAAGATGGCTAAGGAAGCTGGTAATGGTTCTCACAAGCAACTGTAAAAAAGAAAATCAGGCTTCTTGCTGTTTCTTAGTAAACCTGGACATATGAAGAAGGAATGCACTAAATAACACACTTGGCGTGCAAAGAAATGTCTATTTCTTAATTTTGTTTGTTTTGAGGTTAATTTAACTTCAGTGCCAATACACACTTAGTGGCTAGATTCGGGTGCAACTACTCACATAAGTATGTCAATTCAGGGTTGCCTGAATTGTCGAAAGCCAAATGATGCTGAAAGATTCATCTATGTGGGTGATAACAAATCAGTTGTAGTTGAAGCAATATGGACTTTTAGATTATTATTGAAGACGGGATATTATTTGGATTTAAAAGAGATATATATAGTACTGCCTTTTAGACAAAATTTCATTTCTATTTCTATGTACGACAAATTTGGTTACTTCTTGTTCATTTAGAAATAATAAGTTTAGTCTTTTTTAAATTCAAATATTGTGGGTACGGGTTCCTTATCTTTTTATGATAATTTATATTTACTTGATTGTATTACATCTTTTAATGAAACTTTGCATGTGGGTTTATGTGGTACGAAAAGAAAATTAATCAATGAGAATTCTACTTTACTCTGACACAAGCATTTAGGACACATTTCTAAACAAAAAATTGAACGACTTATCTCAGATGGAATTCTTGATTCTCTTAATTTATAAGATTTTCAAGTCTTTGTTGAGTGCATTAAGGGAAAACAAACAAATATAAGGAGACTAGGTGCCAATACTTCTTCAAGAGTCTAGAACTAATACATAAAGACATTTGTGAGTCATTTCCTACGGCTTCTTAGAATGGTCAATAATATTTTATTATGTTTATAGATGATTATTCTCGTTATGGTTACCTTTATCTCATTCATGAGAAGTCTCAAGTATGGAACGTCTTTAAAGCATATAAGGCTGAAGTTCAGAACCAACTTGACAAAACTATTAAGGCTATCAAATCTGACCATTGTGGTGAATTCTATGCTAGATATGATGGATCAGGTGTACAACTTCAGGACCATTTGCTAAATTCCTAGAAGAGTATCGGAATCGTCCCACAATATACAATGCTAGGTACTCCTAGCATGAATGATATTGCTAAGAGATGAAACTAAACATTAAAAGGCATGGTGAGGAATATGATTGCTTATACTATTTTACCTGATTCACTCTGGGGAAAGGAGCCAAAGACAACAATATATCTTCTTAATACAGTACCGACAAAGGCAACAACTAAGACCCCTTATGAATTATGGACTGAAAAAAGCCTAGTCTTAAGCATTTACACATTTGGGGTTGTCCAACTAAGGCAAGGCCTCATAGGCCAAATGAAAGGAAACTGGACTCAAGGACAATTAGCAACTATTTTGTTGGGTACTCTGAATGGTCAAGTGGGCATAAGTTTTATGATCCTACAACAAGGTCATTATTTGATACGGGAAATGCCCAGTTCTTTGAGGATGTTAAGTTTGAGGGGGAAATGAAGTTAGAAACTTTGTCTTTAAAGAAGAATATGTTTCTCTTCCCATTATTGTTCTTGACAATAATCGGGATAATATTTTTGATGTTGTTCAAGAAACAATACCAGAATTACAAAGGAATGTCGAGAATCTCTCTAATCACAATCATCAAGAACCACCTAAAGAGCAAATGCCATTAAGGAGATCCACAAGAGAAAAGAAATCTAACTCAAATGATTATATCGTCTTTTCCAAGAACATGAGGTTAACAATGGAATGATGGAAGATGATCCAATCAATTTTCATCAGGTCATGAAAAGGTCTAATTCTCAAAAGTGGATTGATGTCATGAATGAAGAGATAAAGCCCATGAAAGCTAATGACATTTGGGATCTTGGCCCATTGCTTGAAGGTGCGAAACCTATTGGTTATAAATGGATATTTAAAATCTAAGAGAGATTCAAAAGGTGATGTAGAAAGATCTAAGACTCTTCTTGTTGAGAAGGGCTTTACTCAAAAGGAAGGCATCGATTATAATGAAGTTTCCTCTCCAGCTTCATTTAAGGACTCATTCAGAATAATTATGGCATTAGTGGCACATTTTGATCTTGAATTACATTAGATGGATGCAAGGCTGCATTTCTAAATGAAAATATTGATGAAACAATTTATATGGATAACTGCGAAAACTTTGTATCGGGAGATTCACAGAAATATGGTTTGCAAATTAAAGAAATCCATCTATGGACTTAAGTAGAGCTTCTCGTCAGTGGTGTCACAAATTTTGTCAAGCTATTCTCTCATTTGATTTTAAGATGAATATTGATTAATGATTGTATATACCATAAGTTTATTGGAGTAAACATATTTTCTGGTTTTATATGTTGATGTGTTGCTTGTCAGCAATGATATAAGTTTCTTGCATGAAACCAAGAGATTTTTATCAAAGAAATTTGAAATGAAAGATCGTGGAAATGCATCTTTTGTATTAGGAATTCAAATACATGGGGATCGCTCTCAATATATACTTAGATTATCATAAAAGACCTATATAGAAAAACTGCTTAAGAGATTTGGCATGGAAGGTTGTAAATCAGGTGATATCCCTCTTTCTAAAGGAGACAAATTTAGTGTCAATCAACGCTCCTAAAAATGACATCGAAGAAAGGAAATGCAAAAGATGCCCTATACTTCAGCAGTGGGAAGTCATATGTATGCTCAAGTATGTACATTTCCAGTATTATTGGGAATGTTGGGTAGATATTTATGTAATCTAGGATTGGATCAGGGAGTGAAAGATTCCTTATGCTTCAACAGTAGGAGGTTTTATGTATGCTCAGTAGGTGCTGCATCAAGATATTGGGTATATTGTTGTAATGTTGGGCAGATATTTAAGCAATCTAGGATTGTATCATTAGAAAGTAGCCAAAAGAATCGTGAGATATCTTTAGAGAACAAAACATTACATGCTTACATATCAGAAGTCAAATCAACTTGAGACCATTAGATATTCTGATTACTGATTTTGTTAGATGACAAGATAGTCGTTGATCCACTTCTGGCTATGTCTACCTCGCTTGTTGGTGGAGCTATTTCTTGGATGAGTGCTAAGCATACACTCATAGCTTCTTCCACCATTGTAGCTAAATTCATAGATTGTTATGAGGCATCCAATCATGGAATATAGTTGTGGAATTTTGTCACATGGTTGCGTATTGTTGATAATAATTAAAAGATCACTTAAGTTATTTTGTGACAATCAGTCTATAATATTATATTTAAATAACAACAAGAGCTCATCTAAATCAAAACATATATAGATCAAGTTTCTTGTTGTGAAAGAAAGAGTTTAGAGTGGTAAAGTTTCTATAGAGCATATTGGGGCAAACTCTATGGTTGCGGATCCGCTTACTAAAAGTCTACCACCCAATGTCTTTCATGAGCATGTTGCTCATCTTAGATGTTGTATCATTTGATGATATGTTACTTTAGTGGGAGTTTGTTTTATTTATTTTTTATGTGAATTGTAGTATTTGGTTTATGTTTCACTCTATTTTGGTGATCTCATAAAGTTGGACCAATTGAAAATATGCAAGTTTAGATCAAATTACATGTACATTTTCATGCTCACATCCATACTTGATCTATGTCATTTAATTATGTTGATGTATGTGACCATGGATGGATTTAGTTACGATATATGTAACCAAAATTGCCTTGATCCTATATTAACATTAATTAATGGACGAGATTGTTATTTTTGGAATAATCACATATGTTATTTTAAAGCTCATAAGGTTATTCTTGGAATAATCTCATATGGTGATATACAATTTATCTTTATACATATAGTCCAAGTGGGAGATTGTTGGATTTTAGATGTATATATACATCCATATATAATTATATCATATGCTATTATTTAAGGTTAGGCCTAAATTAAATTTATCTATTAAAATTAAGTTTATTGGCCACCTAAATTAAAATTGATTTATTAAAGCTAAGTTTAATAAGTCATTAATATAAGTATGGATACACATGTGTAGATTCCATTTTTCGTAATTTTCCATTTGTGACGGGTTAAATTGAAATTGAAAAATAAGGATAAAAAGGGTTATGATCCCCAAATTTGCAAATAGTTTTTTCGTTCTGGCATCTCATTATCCAGAAACTCTGGTTATGAAGAATTGGTGCTAAATTTGGAAGATCAAAACCTAAAGAGAAAAGAATTGTTATGCTTTTATGGATTCAGATATGCTTTTACTATCAAATTCTATTTTCTTGATGATTTAATTTGAAGAAGGTTTTATTCATGATGTTTTGGTTAAGTCAAAGTTTTTTTTATTAACATGGAAAGTTGCCTAAAAGATCATGGTTGCTACATCTACACCTAGGGTTATAGATTGACGAATGTGTATAATCTAAGGTAGGCCAAGCTATAATCAGCTTCAAAGTACCAAATTCGTCACTTTCTATTGATCTGTACATCATTTCAGAAACAACAATAGAGGTATTTCGAAGGATGTCTCTTATGGATCTTGTAACGACCCGCCATTTTTCATGATAATATTGTGGGCCTAACTGGCTAGGTGTTACTCAAAATTAAAGCAATTATGTCAAACATTATTAGAAATCATAACTTATAATAAAATCCCACAGTCTTGGACCGTTTCCCAGCAGCCACACTTATTCCTCAATTAAATAACAAAAAGGAGTCCTCATATTACTTTGCTCCATGTTCTAGTTGTCAATCATCTAATCTCGGATCTGCACACCTGCGGAGGCAATTCCGCGTTAGTGATTACAACACTAAGTAGTATAATAGATAAAACAAACAAGTACATTCCACCATTTTCATATATTTATTTTAATATGCGGTGGAGCGATTCCGCTATACTCCAAAACAATGCGGAGGAGGTGTCCGCTGTGATCCGCACACCCCGGCCGTAGCCTTTTTATGGGGAGGCTACCACTACCGTCTCCAGTGCCAGTGCCTCGCACACCCCGGCCGTAGCCTTTTTGTGGGGTAGCTATCACTGCACTCGGGTGATTGCTATGCCCCGTTTGTGGGGAAGCTCTCACTACCAATTCTAGTGCCAGTGCCTCGCACACCCCGGCCGTAGCCTTTTTATGGGGAGGCTATCACTGCACTCCAGTGCCAATGCCTTGCACACCCCGGCCGTAGCCTTTTTGTGGGGCGGCTATCACTGCACTCAGGTGATCGCTATGCCCCGTTTGTGGGGAAGCTCTCACTGCCAACTCTAGTGCCAGTGCCTCACACACCCCGGCCGTAGCCTTTTTATGGGGCGGCTATCACTGCACTCAGTGCCAGTGCCTCACACACCCCGGCCGTAGCCTTTTTATGGGGCGGCAATCACTGCACTCTAGTGCGATGGAGGAATCGCTGTGCCTCACTCACCCCGGCCGTAGCCTTTTTATGGGGCGGCTATCACTACTCCAAAACAATATCGATGCATCACAAGATTCACACACATAACACGACCCAGTGTCGGACTGAGTCAATTCTTTAACCCCGGTTGCACTTCGTGCATGGTGGTCGAATCTGGGCTCAGGCCGACCTAGGCTACCAACAAGGAAAATACGATGTTCTACCTATTATACGTACCTGACTTGCGGGTTCGTCCGACTGTAATCCGCTAACCCTAATATGAACGGGGCATAAAATTATACATTAGTATAATTTTACTCGCGTCGAAAATGCATGCAACTAAATATTTAATATATGCCACATTAATTAATTTATTTAATTCGATAAGGTTCAACACTTCTTTATTTAATTAATTATGCTATCGCGTAATTTCTACGCGATTATCTTTTATTGATCCATTATTTTACTTTACGAATTTATTATAAGAATAATCGTTTTACTTATCAAATATAACTTTTATATGATAAAGGTGAAGTCTCTATTAAATATTCCTCATAACCCTTCAATTTAAGTTAATTGCTTTTAATCAGCCGATTAATTAATTACCGTTTATCGTGATCGAAATTTATTAATTTCATGTAATAATTTATAAATTTATTATTTTGACCACTTAACTCATATTCCTTTAAATTAATTATTTCAATGATTTTAACACGAGTTGGTATTATTATTATGATTTTTAACTCAACCCATATCGAGTCAACCCGAAATTACAAAACTGCCATTCTTCTTCTTCTTCTTCTTCTTCTTCCCGTCACCATTCTTCTCTTCACCCAAAACCAGCACCAAGCTCTTCTCTTTCGACCAAAATCTAGATCCTATCCTTCACCCATTGTCTCCCTTTCCTAGCAACCAAATTAGCAGCAACAATCAAAGGGCGACTGCACCACCACAGCGACGAACCAGCAGCCATGGCGACCTCGACCTGCTGCTATGGCGACTCAGACGTGGCCAGCAGCACCGCCCCACGCGTCCCCTTCTTCCCGCACAACAACCCAACGCCCAGAAGAAGAGAAACACTACCCTACAGCGTGGTATATGCAACTGGTCGTGACACAAACGCCATGGTGCTGTTGCTGCAATTCAGCAGGACGTGCTACCATCCTTGGCAATTTCAGCAGGACGTGCTACCATTCTTGGCTGTAAATTCTATGAAATCTCACCTTTAATTACTACAACATGAGTAAGGACGTTGATGCAGCAACTGATTAGCAAAAGATTATGACTTGTTGCTGTAATTAATCACAAACACACAAGAATTGCTGCACGGCAGCAACTTATGTTCGTGGGTGAATTCCTGGTTCTAATCCAGTTACATCCTCCCTTTTTCTTGTTGATTTCAGGTCTTAGTTTCCATGATTATCTTGTATTATAATCTTTGATCATATGTATGCATGCAAACTAAGAAGAAGAGAGGAAGAAACTTACCAAAACAATGGGAAAGCCGGCGTTTGTCCAAGGAGCTTATGTGCATGACGCCCCCCTCCTTCTCCTTATAAAATGAAAGAAGGCCTAGGGTTTATGAAAACACACTTCGTTGCCGGGTAAATGGGTAAGTGATACGGTTCACTTTACTAGTTTAAACGGTTAAATGGTATGGTTTACTTAACCGGGTAAAAATACTTAACCGGTTAACTAATACTTTCCACTTGACCGGGTAATTGATAATTAACCGGGTAGCGGGTAAATAATTTAAATAAATTCATGGATACCAACGTTCGATCCCACCGCGTCGAATATATACATATATATATATATATATTTATTTATTTTTTTCCGGGTCTTTACAGATCTAGTGCAATTAGTAAGTAGTAGATAAATGCTTCTCGATTGAGTATTAATCACACACATTTTAGTGGATGGGAACACACATCCCAAACAAGTACTATCTCCCTTGGGGTCAACGGGAATCCGTGGTGAGGGTTGATATGTGTCTCATCCATTCATCTGTGATTTGTAACCGGCCATCCTGTACCAATTTTTAGTACTCCATCTTGACTCACTTGGCTACACCACTGTGGTAAACTCACAACTAAGGTTATAAGGTCATGGGTAGGATCTCTACATCGAGGTAATGGACACCATGGTGCTACATCTATCTACACACTTGTGAATCTAATGCTGGACTGTATCTCTGATCTACTGGCTATAGTGGTTTCTCGTACTAAACTCTCTACCTGTTCAGTACTATGATGGTCAAATTGCTGAAACTGTCTTTCTCATTCTTGTCAATATCCTCCGAATGAGTTGGCAGTATTACAAATGGTGGTCGGTCATTGCATCATCCTAGTTTGGTTGAGGTTCTCAGACGACACTTGTGCATCATGATTGGTGGTTGTGCATCATGATTGGTAGTTGTGCATCACAGTCAACAGTTATGCATCATAAGTGGTGATTGTGTACATGGACGGCAGTTGAGTACCATACAGAACAATTATGAACCACAGACACCGATTATGCACCATAGACGGTAGTTGAGCATCTCAATTAGAAGTCTGACTCAATGGTCTAACACAGTTTGCTGTCATCTAATGTAGGATATGGTCTACTCTTGAGTTGTCTGCCATATGGTATCTACCTCAAAGCTTACAACCCTACCAGTATTTGTGACTCCAACCTAAGTGCCTTACTCCTACTCCAAATCCTTTTGCTATGGAGGCATGCAAGTACCACTATCAAACCAAAGAGTAGCAAGGACTATTGGTAAGTAGTAAACTTGTGCGGACATCATCATTTTACATGATGTTACCTAGGATGGATACATACACTTTGCCCTGCTACTTGTCTCTGGCACCCTAATCTTGCCTCTCCCATGTGTCCATAATCCGTCCTCCCTCTCCCACGTGCCCATGCTGCCTCTGAGGCTGGGCTGGTGGTGTAGGTAGAAGCACATGCTGGGGTGGTGCCTGTAAATCCCTCTGGTGCTAATGTAGTTGTTGATATCTAGGTTAAGTTGTGACTTAGGGCCCATCTTGCTACAAGTAAAACAAGCACCAGTAATCCTCCTACATGCTCTCGAGTGTCATACTAGATGACTCTGCTTCCAGGCTTGCTAAGGAAATCTTTACAACTATTGCCCCTCAATTGCATGCACCATAGATTGATCGTCAGTCATCTTCCTCTATTGAGGTCCATGATAATCTTGATTATGAAGTTTTAGTCTTTGACTCATAGGTTGCTCCTGTGGTCTACCTCCATGAGTCCTATGGTGTGTCTCATGAGCATTTTGTCCCTCGAGTGTCCTTATGACAGTCTCCTCCAAGGTGTAGACTACATCTCTAAACTCCTCCCATATAATCCTCTTCAACAGCCTTCGTTAGAGATAAGTTGACTGAGAAAATTTCCACCCTGTCCTCTTTATGCTTTGAATCACACATGTGGCAACTCTAACTCAGCTTTGCTGGACATCCTATGTGATCTAACACATCCTTGGCACTGTTGAACCATTCTATAGCTATCTCTAGATCTGTGTCACCCATGAATATGTGCCTCCATTTTTCAAAACGGTCCACATCCGACTTTTCCTTTGTCAGGCTGTCTGAGCTCTGAACTCCTACGCTCTCTTCAACCAAGAACTGCCCCGGGATGGGGCAGTCTTCCTACACACCAATAGGGCTACCTATGATGGGTATGCCCACCGACATGCCTAGTGAAGGTGGAACCCTATCCTACTCAAAAGTGTCCTAAAGAATGTCTAACTCAATTGGTCTCCATTTTGACCAATGCCATGTTCAACTCTTTGATTGTTCTCATCATGTTGCCTCCCAACAAAATCTCTACTCGTCCCTCATTATTTAGTGCACCTCTTTAAGCAACCTATGTGCCTCATCACGGGGCCCACCGTCGCATGACAAGACAATATAGGGGATCGCGGACCAAGCCACTATGCCATTGGTGGTTAAGTTCTACCCATCTCAATCTGGTAATCCTACATATGCTTGCCATACTGATCTAAGCCATACATGTGAAATCATAAACTATATTGAGAAACTGAGCATAACATATATGAACATATAGTTGAAATAATGAAAGAAAGTAATGAGTACATACCTGTTGACTATTGATCAAACGTCAGCGAGGATATTTACAACAAACCATGCACATAACATGAGGCCCTCCATATTAAAAGACCACGAATTGGCTCTGATACCAAAATATGAATCAAACCCAAACTGATATGAAGAAATAAAATTTTGTTTGCTATTCTTGATGTTTTAAATATGGAATGCCAACCACCACCAAGATCCTAATGTATCTTGGCATTCTAAGATGGAAGACCAAATCATGAATGGCAGAATGCACAACCAACATGCACAACCAACCTACATGAATGCAACATCTATAGATTGGCTTGTACGAAAGGGTTCTTATATATGTCGACAGTCTCCTGTGTAATGGTTGGGATAAAACTCCCTACAAATAAAACCTACTATAACTATAAGGAGAACATAAATAAACATAACGACATCTATACAATAAATGAGATAAGAGGTTATATGTACCCATACCAACAAATAATTGAGTAGAAAAGATATGGTAATCTAAGCCATTACTTTCCTCCTAATTAGACAATCGTAGCACAAACAATACAAACGTAGCATAAGTATTATAACTAATTGTGAGCTATGGCCATCGAAACCGCCACCGCACAATTAGGCTCGTAGCTCCTTCCTCATAGCATTCATATGTGACAAATTTATGCTCCTCCATTATGACTTCAAGCTTTGTAAACCAACATGTAAATATGAAGGGTTTCATGTATTTGATTTATTTACCATTAGTTTTGGAACATTGGGGTTGGAGATTACCTACCAACCCATGTAAGACCTACATACCCCAAAGTATTTCCATTTGCAAAACAACTAGAAATATAGTTAGGTATAATAAGATATAGTACACGATGAAAACATACCACACAATCATAAGCATCACATAACCATAGCATCATGTATAACCATCCATTTCATAATCCACATAAATCAATGTCCTTAGTCACCATGCTCCATAGACATATAGTCCATATCATACAAGTCCAAACATAATATCTCAAAAGAATACATAATAACATCCAAATATCACATGCCATCCAACATTGAACCGAGTACCTCTATGTCTCCACATGATCCGTGATCCGTTTGTTGACGACAATAAATAGCATGCCGGTAAATGCCACCTTGTACCACCTACATATATATAAGAAAATAGGTTAGTAATCAAGTGACAATTGGTCCCAAAATAACTAAAAGGGAACATATCAAATTGACAAATATGTAGAAATACCCACAAGAATATCATAAATTTAAAAATCACTCAAGGAGAAATACCTCACTAGGGCTAACATGAGAGGTGCTAAGCACTCTCCATCATGAACTAAAATGTGCCAGCATGCTTGTGTGACATACTATAACATGAATCTCAACTGCATAATCATTAAAAGCAAGAGAATATAGCATGAAACTCAACTACATGATCATTAAGTGCATGAGTACATAAAGATTTTTACGTCGACCATGTGTCACCCACCATAATACTCAAATGACATGAAACCCAAGATCATGTTTTCCAGAAACACGTTGCATAGCACAATTCTTTGTCTCTACACCGCACAAGATAGGGGAGTACTAGTCTAGGCATCATGAACATATCCCAACTCTTATACATATAAACCGAAATGCTCATACAAATATAGTAGAGGCCTGGGTAGGGAATATATAAATATGTTAAAGAACTTTGACTAGAACTCATGATTTTTGAAATCACATCAAGGGATCTTGTCCTTAAAGTTTTGTTAAATAGTGAAAAATGGTTATGAAGTTTGAAATTAATGGATCTAATAAAATTCCACTAGTCTCATCCTCAATCATAAAACATAACATTGATAAAGCCAAATAGTAGATCAAGAAGATGGATTCTTAGCATACCTGGTAAGTGGATCTCTTTGACCTAACTCAGCAAGCTCAACTACACACATTCTAGTATGAACTACACTACTCAAATCCTTTCTATGATGTGATGCCTGTATGTAATACATGACAACTCCTCTGACATGTACATACGTACCTAGAGAACATACTTCCAAACAAGCATCATGTCTGAAATAGGCCTATCATACACATAATCACATATATTTTAGAAAAATACATAAGCTGTCCAACATGTAGAATTATGAGCTATTCATATGCATGAAATTAATTGTAAATCAAACAACTTCCAAATAGGCTAAAATTATAGAAGATTAAACTTAATATTCATATGACAAGTCCATTAAATTTCGTGAGAGAATAAGGTGTCTAGGCCCATTAACCAATTTTATGAAGTTAGCACAACAATCTAGAAAATTTGAAAAAACAAAGATAGACAGAGATGGTGAATTTTATTAGCCATTTAGATGAAGTCCAAAAATCATGAAAAAATTATAGCACCAAAGACAACATAATAGAAGGTATGTCTATTATTTTGAAGCGAAAATACATTCATTTACCTATACAATTAATTTGTAAAAATGACCTTGTTCTCTATAATACAATAGGACTGCTCATTACATTACTCATTTTAATTTAGATCCTAAGCCAAATGGATCCCAATAAAGCCAAAATTAATTAAACTTAATACTAGTATGTAGACAACAATCTAAGTCAAGTTTGATCAAGAAATTTCATTCCCTATATATCAAATAAATCAGGCAATCTCGTACAGAAGCCAAAAATCTAGAAAATAGAATAGATAGACAATACAATTAAATTGGATTAAAATACAAATTGAACTCCATTTTAGATAAAACCAGGGGCTTTAATTCTAACATCCATGGTAAGCTCTCAGAAAAATTTCAAGTCAAAACTTTGTCTTTAAGGTCATCACCATGTGGCATCATTTTCACAAACAAGTCATGGGTAGATTTAGCATAATATAATACTCAATATTTTGTCCAGCATAATCGATTGGATAGCTCTAAGCTTTTGTGGGGTAGCTCTCTCCTATATTAGGACCCTTCATTAGGTTTTGAGTTTTGCAATTTGGTTGATTGGTTTAAACCAACCGAACTAACCTTGGTTTGTCTGGATGGGTTACCATTTGTCTATCATATTTTATTTGGTTACCAAAGAATGAAGCTTTAGTTTGTTCAAGTTTGCATGTGGTTTGGTTTAAATTAACTAATATAATGATATGTCCTACTTAGCTTTGAAAACTTGATGAAACTTTTTGTTTTCTTCCTTTGATTGCCCAAGTTCTTGTAAAACCCCAAGTCTAGTTCAAACCTAAAGCAGATGAGCGTGTTAAATCTTGGATCGATCATTTCTGATCTTTTAACATATAAAGCAAACCGTAGATTGGATCTAATCACTCAATGTGTTCTAAGAAGGAAACTTAACGATAAGTTGTACAAGCACAAACTTCATGAAATACACAATGGAGGTATGAAAATATCTAATGGTGGGCTCATGCAAAATATGACACTTACATGAGTTGAAGTCACATTGTGAATAAAATTCTGAAACACATCTGATAGAGTCTCCCACTAGGATTGGTGGGAGGAAACTCCCCGCAAACACAACCTACTGTAATCACAATAATATATCACAAGGACAGTTACAAGGTACCAATGACGGGACTTAATGTGGGAGAGAACAACCTAGAAACACTTAGCAAAAGAGTTAGATCCCTACAGTGCTTAGACCCATATAATGATTGCAAGTGGACAACTAAAACAGAAATGATTAAAACTCAATAAAAGATAACAAACAAGCCCAAGAAACAGAAAGGTAATGCAACAAATAATATAATGAACCCAAATAGATTAAGAGGTGTGTGAGGCAACCCAAGATCAAACTTGCCAAGTCATTTGGTCTGGCTAGTTAGATCAAATCATACAAGTAATAAGGTGACTTTGATCTTGCTTTACTGAGAAAAGTAAAGAGAGAAGACATAGGAGATTTTTAAAAAGGTTCCCAACTAGTACTCCTCTCTTCTATCCCACCAAGTCTTTTGCTTGGGTAGGTTTTTGTCGCTTCACTATAACAACTAACTTGTACACCTGTGAGCAACAACAAGACCTCCTTCACAACCACCAAGTACCGAAGAACCTTGTGCTTACAAACCCTCCTTCTCAACCACCCACCAAGTGCCAAGGAACTTTACA
Organism: Piper betle; assembly: GCA_033002965.1. Classification (NCBI taxonomy): domain Eukaryota; kingdom Viridiplantae; phylum Streptophyta; class Magnoliopsida; order Piperales; family Piperaceae; genus Piper; species Piper betle. The sequence goes on along the minus strand of JAURVB010013406.1, from coordinate 89,690 downwards.
AGATACAAACATTTGTTCTCAAGCACCTTCGGAGTACACCAAGGAGTTTTGCAATCAACTCCAAACACCATTGGACCAACCATTTTGAAGTTACACCCCCTTCACAAGCTCACACACGGACTGAACTAAGGGAGTCTTCCAAGAAAGCACATTCCTTATCTAGACCAAGTGCTTCAGGCACACTCCCCACACTTAGAGAGTTTACAATTAGTTCAAATACAATTGAGCAAGCCTCACATACAAGAACTTCTCCTTGGATTACACAATAAAGCCTAGGAGTACAAGCTAATAGGTAAAGCCAATTTAACACAAGCTTGATTTTTCTAAATTAATCCAAGAGATTCTAGGGTTGAACAAGATAGCAAGAACAATAACATCTCTAAAGCCTAACTGAATGTCTGCCAATCATTCACTTAAAACTAGCCACGTGAGCTTTGGCTGCCGAACTGTTATCAACGCTTTGCTAAAGTTTCCTCAACTTCAGTTTTCCTTTGTCACATTAGCCTACGTTCCCAAACCCTCTAGATAGAATGTTTGTCAAAGTCCTCCTAACTCTTTTGCCATCTTAGCTCTATTCCTCATGTTCTTTAGTTGTCGAATCCACAACCAAAGGTTTGTTGAAGCTAGAAGCTTCACAACCTCTTTCCAAGCCCTAGGTCTTCAGTTGCCAAACCACTAATTGAAGGTCATCTGAAGGGTTAAATCCTATTCTTCCTTGGTCTGTACCCCATGTCTTTGGTTGCCGAACTTTTAACTGAAGTGTAAAAGAAGTATTCCTCACTTCAACACTTCATTTGAATCTTCAATCTTGAATTCTTTGCTTTGTTCCTTGCAGTTGTCACAACGAAAAATTGTTCAATATTTCCCCCTTTTTCATGATGACAATTGCCATGTGTTGTAAACTCTCTAAGTTGTTGGTGCCAGTCTTCGTGAAGTATTCATTGAGCTTGCCTTGTTGATCTTCACACTTCATGTCTTCAAGTTCTTCCTTTCAAGTTGATGCATTTTCATTACTTTAACCCTACACAAGAGGTTAGTTTAAAATAATGCAAGATGTCATGATGGAATATTTATTCTATGATGATTATATTGTACAACCTATGACCAATAAGGGATTGACAAATAAAATTGAGTTAATCATTTTCATTAACATATCAAAATTACACGTACAAGTCTAAGAGACGACTTAGCTCTCGAAAGCTCCACCTACATAAGTGCTCCCTGTTCCTAGCCCTATGCCCAATACAACACATCACTCTCCCCTTTTGTCATCTCAAAAAGATTATATAGCATATAAGGGAAAGAGTTACATAACAAGGGAACAATCACCTTACAAGAGGGTTTGGCATAATGCCCAAGTTTTTCTAAGCATTAAGTATCATTCTCTATTTGCATATGCTCCCTAATGAAGTGGCATTTGACTTCAATATGCTTTGTTCTAAAGGGAAGCATATGATTCTTAGTAATACTAATTGTACGACAAAAGGGGAAGCATATGCTTTACACATCACTCTCTATTACACTTAGTGTCTTAAGTATTTTCCAACCCAAGCTTCTTCATAAGCTCAAAAGCGTACTTTGATTGACTAATGAAGATCCCCTCACTAGATTGCTTGATTTGAAGTCTAGGGAAGAAGTTTAATTTCTCCATCGTACTTATCTCAAATTCTTTGCTTATGAGGTAACCAAATTCTTCTCAAAGCTTGAAGTCAATTGATCCAAAGATGATATCATCCACATAGACTTGCAGTACCAAGAGCATATCCTTTTAACTTGTTGTGAACAAGGTAGTGTCAATCTTCCCTATACGGAACCCGTGGGAGATGAAGAACTTGCTAAGCCTCTCATATCAAGCCATTGGTACTTGTTTGAGAACATATAGTGCCTTGTTGAGCTTGTAGACACGGTTGATTCTTTAGGATTTTCAAAGCCCAAAGGTTGCTTCACATAGACTTCTCCCTTGATGTAACCATTCAAGAAGGCGCTTTTGACATCTATTTGGTGTAAGGTGAAGTTATGATAGCATATAAATGCAAACAACATCCAGATGGAATCAAGCCTAGCCATGGAGCAATGGTATCTTCTTAGTTGATTCCCTCCTTTTGGCTATACCCTTCTTCTACTAATCTTTCTTTATTTTTGATGATGTCACCCATGCTTATCCAATTTATTCTTGAAGATCCATTTTGTACTAATAATAGGATGATCTTGAGGAAGAACTAGGGTCTAAACTTCATTCTTTTTAATTGGTTGACCTATTCTTGCATAGCCAGCATCCAACTCTCTTTCTATTGGCTTGCTTGAAATTCTTTGGCTCCACCTTAGGTAAAAAAGCTCAATGTAAGTTTAATTCATTCAATCCTGACCTTGTTTGGACACCTTCGAGGGGTGATCCAACCACCAACTCCTTTGGGGTGGTCTTTGTGATACTCTAACTGTTTATTAGATGAATCCTCATTAGTAGGAGTAGGAATTCGCACAATCACTTCCTCTTGCTCTTCTTCATAACCAATCTCAATTTCCTTTCGTGACCTTAACTTCATCAAAGACCACATCAAAAGATTCTTCAACACACATGAATTTGGGGTATATATTTGATATGATGAGGTATTCAAAGAATAACCTAAAAATATCTCATTTTGATTATTGGAATAAAATTAACTCAATTGATCTTTGGTGTTAAGAATGTACATTTTGAAACACCATAAAATGAGAAATTGAAGGATTTTTACCATGATAGAGTTCATAATTTGTTTTACAAAGGAGAGGTCTCCCCAAACATCTATTACAAATATAACATGCAATGCTGATTACGAGCACACAACGTCTATTTATGTTATTTTATTTTCCCTTCATTACGAATGTTTAGTGATTTAATCCATGCTAATTGATGCCTAATTCAGTATTATTGATCTAATGTGCTTAATCTTTAATCCTTGATGCATACATTAATAATACATGTCATGTCATGTCACATATCCCTATTCATGTAGTTTAGTTTGGGTAATTAAGACATATGGTTTATAAGATTAGGAAGATTATTTGCAGCTGAATATCGAGACTCATTGGTAATCCCATTTGGTTATTCATATTAGGGGAATTTTATGATCCCTTATTTGTCATTGCTTAGATGAATGAGATAATACATAGTTTCATATTTATGATGCAAGTTAAGACAAGATTAATGAAATTTTAACACAAGGTATTTATGTTTTTTCATTAATTAAGTTGAACTGTGCATGACTTTGACTTACTTGCAAATTTTATCACAATAATTTACAAGCTAACGAGGTGAATAGATGATTACACTAGTACTTTAATGCATCCCCAACAAGCATGGCCAAAGCCAAGTGTAGTGATCCTTTAGTGGACGTACTTAGGTTGGTTTGGCAAAGGCTACCATCATTCTCTTGACTAACATGCATTGCTCATCATGGCTTACGAACCAAGCACAAGTAATAATGTAATTACAAGAGCAAGAATTGGCGACGTCAACTATAATCAATGTTTAATAAAATATTTACTTTGATAGTGACAAGGCTATTAATTCATGAAATCACACAAAGGTGACTAGTGTCATGTTTTTTTGTAAGCTAGTTTATAATTACATGTTGATTTATATTGTTCAAGTTATGTTATAAAAAGAAATTCACAAAATCAAGAAATGGATTCGCTTATGCAAAAATAAAAGATGCCTTGGTAATTAAATAGAAACCAATGGATTTGGTTATGCAAAGATAATCAATCCTATTGTATAAGATTAGAAACAAGATTAGGAATTCATGCTACGTAAAAGACAGGAAAAACGTTATGGCTGATTGATTCTTTTCACTTGCGATTAATCGTATTAGGTTTTATCTTAGTTTTTTTATTGTTATTTGTCTCCAACGATTATGTAGAAGACGTAGCATGATAATTAGCACTGAGCAAGTAAGTTCATATGCTTTTTTGAGGTTGTAGTCATGAGAATAGTAGAACAAAGTGCATTCAACTCTAGGATTATTTCATTCAATTTGACAACTACTAACACGTTGATCTAGATGAACTAAAGACATTAGTATTTGTGAATTGGATTACTTAAGATTTATTTAAGTATTATAATGTCGATCAAACATTTAGTTATTTGGATTATTAATTCAATTATTCATTTTTAGGTCACGCTTATGCAATTAGTATCCTGACTAGGTTCTTAGTGATACATGTGAATCATGATTGTTACTTTAATCGCCAACGTAACAACTTGGCCCAAGTGCAAGATAATGGGTGAAGGTTTTTTGTTAAAAAAAATAATTATATAAAGTTAATGATTTATAGTACATCTTAATTATTAAATTGAATCTTCCAATATGAACTCACATCCATATTATCCCACTGTTCAATATGGATTCGGGTTGGCTTTGATATCAACTATAATAATCTAGCCTAAATACAAATTGATAAGCCAACTCTTATCTTCAAAAGTACGTAACTAAAATTAAAGATCTATAAACACATCACACTATTGTAATTGTTTTTACTCCAAGAGGTATTAGATTTATAACTTATTTAATAAGATCTTATAATCCACCCATATGTAGAAATTTTCAACCTGAAAACTCCTTTCTGCCCAATCTTGCCTAGTCTACTATCTAATATAGTTAAGGGTCGGCTCTAATACATGTGGAACATGATAGGCGATATAATTTATTCAAAAGTGGTTATTTGTACCTATATTTCATTGACACAAGGGACCCACTCACATTAAAGCACAACAATGAGTTACCAATCAATTGAGTCAATTGAATACATGTAGAAGAGTATACATGTATACATACAGTTGCTCAAGGAAAGAGATATCCAAACCCACACCTCTAGTCTCTTCAACTTCCATGGAAATTTTTTGGAAAACCACCCAAAAAGAAGCTTCCTAAAACCCCCTTTAATAAGATCATGTCACTTGGTAAATGTACTAATTAAGAATCAAAAGCACAATTTGTAATACCCCAATTCGGCACAAAGAACAGACCAAATCTTAAACTTATAATTCAAAAAGATATCGTTGGAATACCATCGTACAAACTTTACGAAAATAAATTTCAACACTCAAAGAGGCTTAAAATAGTAACCTTACTGGGCTTTCATACAATGCATGTGATCGCATTACCATAGAAAAACTATTACACTTAAGGCTCCTAATATGAGCACTCTGAGCTACATAAAAGTAGTACCCCTAATGCAGGTAAGAGATTAAGATTTTTCATAATGCGGATGCATAATCTGGTTCTTATACTTAGTTTCTATATTTAATTTATGTAACTAATTCTTAGATGATGCTAATCTTGCATTAAAATAAACTTTGGGACCCCACAATTAAAAGTATAGAGAGGCATCATCAAGTGCTAGGGTATCATACCTAAATACTTGTTCATCATGTGCCCTTCAAGCAGTGTAAACTGTAAGCTCCCCTGGACCATGTTTCTATGTCATTGACACACAATTGCATCCAAATATATTAAGAGTACCTTAAGTGAGCTTTGTTGTATTCTAGGACTTTGACACTTACACACCTTGTAAACGATTGTTATAATTTGCCCTAAAGTTAATACCCTTCACGACGATAATAAATATAAAATATTAAGACACACAGATTACACATGAATCATCCAACACCTCAACATAGGCTTTAGGAAACCCGCCCACAACATCATATATCACATGACCCATAGTTCGTAATTATATAAGTCTCATAATCTCAAAATAAGTAAGTTACGCAACCCAAATACATAAATCAGATACAACTCTCATAGAACAGAACAAACACAAAGTACCATCCCCCGCCATAAGCCTCTTGATCCGTCTACCTACACCAGTTACTAACATGAATACACGCTACATAGATATAAAAAAATTGTTAGTGATCAACTAAGTTTGATTATCAGTCCAAAAATAACTATTAATAAAATAATATTGATAGATGAGTATTTTAATACTTATTAGAAATCATGTAACTTCTAAAATACAATTACAAGGTAGTAAGTTGAGGCCAACACGGCCAAACATCATAAAAATACTCGACCAAGTCAACGGTTCATACTTACATGCATAATTATGCTTATGCCATCACATCCTCTATAAATTATTGCCACAATATTGAGGTGGCTCAGAATAATGATAGTATTATAATTTTTGGAAATGTGCTACATTTGTAGTACCTTAGTTACATTATACTACTTTAAGGAGTAAAGAAGTACCAATGCAATTTATACATACTCGTATCACTCACTCTCATTTTCTTGAAAACCATAAAACTCTTATACTTATATAGTAGGCGTAGGTAGAGGCTTATATCATAGGTTTTTTAAATCTTCTAGTTCGAAAGCCATCTAAGGATCTCATCCTTAAAGTTTTATGAAACTGCAAAAAATTCGGTTAAATGATCCGATACTAAAGGGACCTAATAAAATACGGTCGGTGTAGTTATACATTTAAAACCTAGTGAAAACCTCACTCATAGAGCCAAGTAGGGATAGAATAGAAGAGTACTACAGACTTGGGTGAGTCGAGCTCCTCATTTTAACTTGTGAGCTCACTCACTCCGCATATCTAAGCAAAGAGATGAAACCCGAACCATAATTGACACACAAAATGAGGCAAAGCCTGCACACATGCATGACTCAGAAGACTTGTTTAATTTAATTATCTTACTTAGTGAAGTATTAAAGCTTATTAAGTGACCTTAATTAAGGTTAGGTGTTGCATGTACACTTAGTGAAAACTCTCATTTTTAGGGTTTTATCAACGGACTTAACTGAATGATTTTTCAGACAAGGTAAACAATATCTAAGCCGACTAAAATTCAGAATGACGGGCCTTGACAATCTAAGGGTTAGACATAAAAATTACCAAGTACTAGCCCATGGGCCAATATAGTAAACAAGGCCCACTAAGGTCGGGCCAAGGTGCTAGGAACATTGTGCATGGGCCACACACCTATTTTCCTAAGTATTGTTCATAGGTTTAGAGACTCCAAATGGGCTTGGGTAAAAGGATAGGGTTAGCCAAAATAGTAGCCTACTAAAAGATCAAGTCCGAAGCCCAAGTAATTGGGCCTGCATAGGCTCGGGAATGGTAGGCATTAGCCAAAGATTTTTGAAATTGGCAGGACCTAATTGGCTTGGTAAATTTCTACCGAATTATCTACCAAGCCATAGGCCCTGAACATTTATAGAGATGCTACTAGGACACAATCTAAGGCCGGGGTGAAAGTTCATAAAATTTCACCACTTACACTAGGCTCAACAAAATTTTCAATCGGAGCTAGGGAATCCACCATCCATTCTTATCCACTCCCAAAATCTGAGCTAGCTAATGACCTAAGTGAATTTTCCTTAAGCCCAAACTTTGCATGCTCATATTAGACAATTATTAAGTCCTCATAAAATTTTTGCAGATTTGGGGCTCAACTAAGAACACAAACTCAGATCAAAGCAAGCATATCAGAAACACGGTAAACTCATAAAATAATTCGTGGTTTTGTTCTTTCCTTTTCTAAGGTCATTTTAGCTTAGTATTTTACTGAGACATTAAAAACTTAAAATAACAATCATGAATATGATGGCATTTAAATGGTACCTAAAATAATGGGACAAATTTGGGGAAATTGGCAAATAGGCTACTGCAAGTAATAAAGTTGTCACTTTTCTCCAAGTTTAGCTCCCATACTTGCTCATACGAGCCATAACAAGAGAAATATGCTCTGAATAAGATTAAAGTGATAGCATGTAAAAATGTGACGTAGAGTAAGAGTTATAGTAGATTTACCAAAATAGTGTAAACAAGCAACCATGACATACTCAAAAATACATAATGAAGTATGCTAAAATCATAAAACTACCACCTAAATGCCCTAAACACAAACAGATATATGCAAAAAAATACTAGAAAAATGCTCATGTAGTAGACAACCAAGTAATAGCAAGCAAATCACACAAGAAATGGCAAGGAGGGAAGAGGCTTACCTCTAACGTACTAAGGGGAGGTCTCTTGGGGCCCCTTAAGATCTAGAACCTGAGACCTTAGGCTTGGCTTGGCTTGAAGAGGCTTAGGAGAGCACGGAGAGGGCAAGGAAGGAAGGGGAGAAGGTTAGGAGGCAAGGGAGAGCTGGAGCTAGCAACGAAAATGAGAGAAAAGTGGAAGAGGGGGTTTATATGAAAAAAGCAAAAACAGTTAGTGCAAGGGTGCTGGCCTCTGATCAGCCAGATCGTGGAGACATGGCATGCGACATCACGGGCAAGGCGCCACTGATCAACAAAGTATGGGTTCGGTGCAAGGGTGCTAGCCCCATGCCTTTGCACCAACCCCAAAACCCGAATTCCTCAACTTGCCAGCACAAGGGCATTGGGAGAACACCTTTGCGTTGGAAGCCAAGTGTGTGCAGTTAGGGTTTTGCACCATAAGGAGGCTAGGGCAACCTCAGGATCTATGCCGTAGGTCCCGCAAGGGTTAGGATCACCAAAAAGGTCATAAATACACAGCAAGGAATCTAGACTCGTGAAAAACAAATTCTAAACTTAGCTAGATTCGACTCAATAAAAATCGAAATAAGAGCCAACACAGTGTTGTGTCAAGCTCGACAGTGTTAAGTTCTTGGGGAGACTAAGGTTGTGATTTACACTTACCATACCATGCATATGTACAAGGTAAAAAGGGCCCGAAAAATAACTTATTCTGGGTCAAGATCGAGCCAAAACTAAAATTATTGAACAAAAAATTTAGGTTCTACAAAATTAGATGGTCTACGTCGTTTGTCTCTCCGTTGACACGCCTGTGCCTACCTTCCTTTTTCCCCCATTGTTTCATATTTCAAGCCTGCGATAAAATCTTACCCTGTCCATGGCTGGCTTCATCACCGGAATCCTGCTCTAGGATGCAAGCAAAAACACCGGGAGGTGAGTTCTCCCAGCTTATCTTTGAATCATCTCATATTCACAATGATATATACGATTGTAAATATACAAGCTTTTCTTCCATTTAATAACCCATAGATAATTTTAGGTGAAAGGATTCTTGAACAGTGGTGCCCATGACACCAAATAATAAAATCAACATCCATCTTTTGAAGACCCTCATTGATTCCTTAAAAAAATAAAAGCATGCATCTTTGTTCCAGTGTTCCCGTTATCGCAAATGTGAAATATTTTGTAGGATCCTCGAGAACGTGGAATGTAGGAAAAATTCAAATAGAATATCGAATCTGTCAAAAGAGATTTCAGCCACAGGAGAACTTTGGATTTGCAAAGCCAAGTGAAAGAGCACCCTGTCTTGCTCTTGTTATACGAGAATACTAAAACAACTCCCAGCATGTGAAAAAAGCCGACCTTCTTCCTTCCTTCTCAATGCCCGGGCATCCACGTAATGTAGACTTGAGGCATAGCATTAGCCTATTTCCGCGAGTAAGAAAGCCTGATCTGCGCGCTATCTTAACATAGAACCCCACAAGCAACCGCCCTGTATTGTAGCCACCTCTCTGCTTGCATCAATGTAATTCATAAAAAAAACTGTTTTTAATCATAAAAACCCAAATTTTCAAATTCAAAGAATCTAATAGGAAACAGAGAAACTAAGAACTTGACCATGATGGAAAGAACAAAGGACTTGCTCGTTGTAGATGACTACATTATGGACGACAGAGTTGGTTTGCGATCCTTCACTTGTTGTCATCTTCTACGTTGCCGACGTAGATAAGACAGACTTGCGGGTGCAGCTGCAGACAACTCAGAGACTTTACGATTGCCATGTTGACCTCATTTGAGAATCCCCCAGTTGAGATCACACTGGAACATCTCCAACTCATTGTCAAATTCTGGCGACGCCAATGCCAACCATGGGCATAGAAAGTTTTGACATAGCGTCTAATCCTTCATTTTTTTTTAGTACTCAAATCTCTCTTTTAACGGACGGAGATGGGAAAGACGTCCATGGAACGTGTTTGATACTGAATTACTAAATTTATTGGGTGGCATGTTCTTTATGGAGGGTTTTTAGGAGGCTTCTCTTTTGTTGGCTTTCAAAAAAAAAATTTCCAACTTCTACACCCATGCTCATTATGAAAAATTCGAAATGGAATAGAATGATATGTTCCGTCTTCCTTCACCGTCAAAGTGTTTCTCTTGTAACTATTATTAAGTCATTTACATTTTGCCTTCCAACAGTTGCTGCTCTATTATTTCAACTAAAACATCCACTTATTCTCTTGTGACTTTTAACAATTATTAAATACTGTGGATATAACCTTGTAGCTCCTTTCATTTTATTTCTTCTGTATTTTGATTTATTTAATTCATAGGTTCTGATCCCCGACGTCGCATCGCATGAACCAAACAACCTTATTCCACGGAGAACTCATCCCTCCAAAAGGGGTTAATTTGCGGGATTTTGCGGTCCACCTATTATAAAATTTTTTTCCTCGACTGACTTCGAATACATCCGGTCTATCCCACCGCCTATCATGGTTCTGAGCTGAATCCATCTATAATAACCAATACTGTAGATCTTACCTGATAAATATTACATATTAGACTAATTGTGTATGACCTTAGCCAATATAAGTGTGGCCAATTATTATTGTATATAAAGTTAAAGACGATCAACCGACCACTGCCCCTCTCCTGCCGGCAGATCAGCGGAGAACGCCTCGAAACTTCGGCCAGTGGCTGCTCACTGGTTGAAGCTCCTACTTTGGACTCGTTTTTCGGTGACCTGTGAAGACCAAATCCTTTCCAACTACCTCTTGGTTATAGCTTCCGATTGACCTGAGCCTTCTGATTTACAGCAAAGCTCGCGCGTGTTGGTATTAGGGTCATAAGCCAACCCTTTTTCGACAACTTTCAACGTCACTTTTGGATGATTGCGATGATCAGGGCACCTTGTTGGCACCAACCACCTAGACAACTCCGCCGCCTCTCCCCCAGCCTTTTAAAGACCTCTGCAATTAACCTTGGGCTTTTTTAACATTCCCAGCAATTACCTTGTTAATCGCTGTTTCCGCTTACCGCACCATCTCTCCGATTACCTCAGCTATGCCTCCCGCTGTTAATCAAGTCCAAATCTGCTGTCCGTGGCAAGATCACCAATGAAATCACCCCCAGAGAATAAGAAAAAAGCGACCCACCAACAGTATTTCTTTCTGTAAAAAAAACGGAAATGGACGAGGGCATTCAAGCCATTATCAAAAAGTCCAGACACTCTTCTTCTCATGCGCAAGATACTAAATTCGTTTCTCCTACATGTTACTAATAATTAAAGAACGCGCTTGTAGATAAGTGCATAATTTTAAATACAGTCTTGTCAGGTTATTAGACCTGATATATTGCGTACCATTTTTTATTCTAGTGTATTTTTAAATTTTATACAATCTTAATCTGTAATTATTTTTTAATATAAAATTTTCATAAAATATATTTTTTATTAAAAATTTTGGCTTTTTAACGGTACTTAATAATATATTAATGATAAAATATATTTTAAATATTTAATATAAAATTTATTTATAATTTTAAAATCTTATTAAAACTCAGTAGAATCAATATATTTTGCAATGAATATAAATATGATATAGTAACCAATAAGATATTTAAAATTATGAATAACCGTCTATTAACAAAATGAATGATTTGCTTGACGAAGAAGATGGAGGTCTCCAAATTAAAAAGGCAAGCCAATGCCATTAGAATTTGCATACTTCGATCATAAACAAATATCTCTATCGATTCACAACTTTGGTACAGGTTTCCCCACGGAATCGTTTTACTGCATGTTCTAGATGCACCTCTACTGACCAAGTAACCATGGATCCTGCCTGGTCTACATCTTTAAAGCAGCAATCTTCGAAAGATAAGGTGGTTACCCTGCAAGTTAACGTGATACACATAAATACAACCCTTCTACACGTCCAGCCCAATAAATTTTTATAATCGTTGGCCAAATGAGAGCATTTTTATGATTCATATAATTTTGCAGCTGAGAGCATTTTTATGACAAAAAATTTTAGTTTCAGTGGCGATTGCCCAAGGACCAAGTAGCGTTTGTAACTACTGGGTGATTTCTTTTCTGATGTTCATGACTTCATGGTGCAAATAATCAGCTGACAGTTCATGCCATAATGAGCATATTTGGTACTCCTTTCGCCGTGATGTCAAACTTTGAGCTAAAAGATGGAATGACAACTACCCCACACCAGAAATAGGACTTCGTTTTAAAAAACGCTTAAAATAAAAGAAAAAATATAGTACATCTTTATTTTCTTGAAAAAGGATATCTAATGACTTCCACTTTCACTGATTAGATACCACCCAATCCATCCACAAAACGTCCAAGATATAATAATTAAGAGATCTTTTGAAAAGTAAAAATATTAAGCAATCACATTCATAAAAAGAACATTTTTCAAAATCTATTGAAAGTGGATGACTAAAGCCTCATGCTTGAGAAACATGATAGTCTTAAAAGTAAAAAAACATGTGAAATAGTACATAGAATTTAACTAGGCAAAAGGATAATAAATATCGCATTTGCTTATCCTTCTTCTAATCAAGTTACTGCGTGTTGGGAAATATACTTCAGCGAAAACAAGCCAAAAAATATTTCCCTTACTCGATGAAATGAATAGGAGACACCCAAGATAAAAATGGATGGAAACTTTCCTCCCAATTTAGAGAAAAGAAAACCAACCTACTCGATCAACTTTGATTAAGAAATCTCTTACAATCAAGTATCGAAATAAAATTTGAGAAAACTCTCCTAACCTAAATCAGATCAATAACAAGATCTGAAAGATACAATTCTTGAGAAATTGAGAAAACTAACATACACCTCAAATGAAAAAATGGATCAATCTCACACCCTGGATTACGACCCTACTTCAACTTGAGATGATGAAAAACTTCTCCAAACTCTCCCCTTGTGAGTGAAACCACTCCCCGTTATATGTGGAAAAACTCCACCCAATACATGTAGAAAATTCTACCAAAGTGTGAAAAACTTCACCCCAATAAAAGTAGAAACTCTACCCAAATGTGGAAAACTCCACCCAAAAGAGTAACACTACTCCCAATTACAATCCACAGACAAAGGTAGAGAAAGAAAAGAAATTAACCACTGTTGATCTTGTCGAAGAACCCGAAGTCATATCTTCACCTCACAACAAACAATTTCACTTTCTTCTCCCACATGCACTACCAATAGTGACCCTGTCTAGATCTGTAATCCCTCAAGTCTCCCCTAAAGGAGAACACTCCATGGAACTTCCCCAAAGGGAAAGCACACCGAACACATACCTCTAATCACATATTTATAGACTAGAGATATGAATACCACTTGGAAATGAAGAGCCAACTCCAAACACTACTTCTTGAGCATTGGAATCCTCACTAATGAGTCTCTTCACGTATTCCACAAATTCTCATCGAATTCGTCGTACCTCTTGGTTTATCTTCATGTCTTCACGACTTTCAATGTGACTGAACGCTTTCTCATGGGAGGGAATATCTCAACAATTCTCCCCTTCCCGAGCATGAGAAACACCTTGGAAAAATTTCCACACATGTGCATCCTTGCTTCCATCAATCACAACACAACCCATCGATAACCAAGGCGCATACAAGCATACTCAAGTCAGCTCGATTACGGGTCTTTGACCCACCTGCCTGAAAATGCTACACCTCATTAGCATCAATCGGCCTTACCACTTTCTTGAATGTGACTCGTCATGCCTCTTCGACACAATTCCCTTTATGGATTTTCTCAATTAGCAACTGTCTACCCTCTGGCTCGAACAGTGCACCCACCTGGGAGAAAACCCAAAACTGAGGTTGGAATACGCACCATAGGAACAATTCATCAAACATTGCTCCGCACACTCTCCCGTACTCACATTCAGCTTGGAGATGGGAAGATCCAACAACTTGATCAGCCCCAAGCTCCTGAACTTGTCCCCCTCACCGCATTCGGCATCGCTACACTTCGCCATCCTAGTCAGCTGGGTGCCAAGCAAGCACTTGCACTCAGACAGCCCATTACAACCGCAGTGAGAGAAGAAGTGATAGGGGATCCGAGGTCTGTTCCACACCAGGTCCCAAACCACCGTCACTGGTAGCCATGTCCGTTGCTCCAGTATGCCGGACCTGTTGAGCTGGAACCTTCATATCAAGGAAGAGTTGGAGACCGATATGGTGAGCACCATCATTCTCGACCATACCACTTGTCGACTACCACATGAGGAGGGAAATATTTTAACGCATCTCCCCTAACGACTCATGTGCAATGTTCTCTATCTCCCCTGATTAGGACTTCTAGCACATCTCCCATACTCGTATAAAAGAAACACTTATGCTAGCATAGCCTAAAGGTCATCTCGACAACATATACGAGTAGGTCTCGATCATGATCATGGAGTACATCGCCCCCGTTGAGTGCATCATCCTCAACGTCCTCTACGCGACCATCGACTTCACCATCTGCAAGTCAATCCGGATGTCATAGGAGGTCGACCGCTCCCACGACCAAACACTCTCCATCAAAGAAGACAAGAGCAAGACGGGACTCCATCACCTGAGTCGCCGACATCAAGACAGCGAGCTCCGTCCCTGTGGTGATGCTCAACAAGCCATTGTTCAGCTACACCTTCGCAGATCTCCCCTCGGCAACCTCCCTCTTCAATCGAGAAGCTCACTCTTGCCGAAGGCCACACTTGACAAGGCGGACATGCACTTGCCGGCCATTTGTCAAGCTAGAAGAAGTAGCTATCCCAGTGAGAACAATAGCAAAAGTGAAATGATCAGGTCTCACACCTGCATACACCATCCTGCACCAAAAGCTCCAAACTTTGGAGTAGGAAAACTGTAAATACCCGGCAATCACAGCATTCCGTGACACCGTATCCCTCACTGAGCATTTGCAGAAGAACACCTCTGCATCGGAAACCTTCCTATATCTGATCAAAGCTGTGAGGAACGCGTTCATCAGAAACACGTTCGACTCGAACCCGAGCTTCACGACCAGCACAAGCACCTGGTACGCACCGCTCGCATCCTCCGACCATCGCAGCCCTGCCGGCTGTTGTTTCCGGTCTGCCGCAGCCGCGCTGGCTGCGGCACAAACACCTTGGCCGCCAACAGCAACTAAGACGAGTTGGTTTGCCACCTTAGCACCGCCAACTTTGGCCTGCCAGCAGCAGCAACATAACTGGGCCGCCGTCGCGGACCCACATGTCTGCCCATCGCGGCCTTGCTTGGCTGCCCGTCGTGACTCCGCTTGATCGCTGTCGCGTTTGCAGCAGCAGACCACCGGCCGCTGGCTCCCCTTGGCCGCCGTAGCGCCGGCCGATCACTGGACGTCGGTCTGCAGCAACAGGATCTCCGACCGCCCAGTTGCGCTTGCAAATCGCCTAGCCGCCCGTCGCGGCTACGCCTGGCCACCATCGCGGGCTGGTCCGCTATGAACGCGGCCCCCAGCCACCCTGGCCACAGGCGCCTGCACCGCCTCCTTCGCCGGTCGCGACCCCGGCCTAGCGGCCTCCCTGCCGCCCGGCCTCGCTGGTCGCCGGCCACCCGCCTGTCGCGGACTGGGCTGCTTCCAGGTGGCCCCCGGGCTTCTCCGCCGGCCGCCCCTCAGGCTTTTGGCAGCCAGCCAACGGCTCCTCTCTTAGCCGCCGGCCCCAGATCTTGGCCAATGGCTGCAGGCTGCAGCTCCGGCTTATCGCTGGTCACTGACTGCTAGCACCAGATCCAGAAACAAATGGGCCGCCATCACGGCTCCTCTCTGGCCTCCGGTCGAGCGCAAGGTTTGCCGCCAGCTGTGGCCCGCCGGCAGTGGGTTGCCAGCCTCTCACTGTCGGCTGCGGCTGCGGCTGCCGCCCGCCGGTTCCACCTCTCGGCTACCGGCTCCGGCTCCGCTCTCAGTCGCTGACCGCCACTCCTTCGTGCATTTGTCGCTGCAAACACTGGAACACAGCTACCGCTTGACCGCTGCGACTCCGACTGGTCACCGCGCTCCTCTGCTGGCTCCGTCTCGGGCTCAGTGCGGATCTAAATTGGGCCGCATGTCACAGCCCAGACGGCTGCGGGATTGGGCCACATGGTCGCGGCCCTCAGCCTCCATGGCTGCAGGAGCGCATGGTCTGCCATCGCAGCCCCCGGGTTCCCGGCTCCGGCTCGCTCCTCCCTGCCGGCCGGATGCCAGCTGCAGCCAGCTTGCTGCAGGTCACCGCTTCACCGACCACCATAACATGAACCTCCACAGGTCATGAAACCACAGCTCCACAAACCAAAGCATGATCCAAAATATGAACCAAAGCTCTGATACCACTTGTTGGGAAATATACACTCCAGCGAAAACAAGCCAGAAAATATTTCCCCTACTCGATGAAATGAATAGGAGACACCCAAGATAAAAATGGATGGAAACTTTCCTCCCAATTTAGAGAAAAGAAAACCAACCTACTCGATCAACTTTGATTAAGAAATCTCTTACAATCAAGTATCGAAATAAAATTTGAGAAAACTCTCCTAACCTAAATCAGATCAATAACAAGATCTGAAAGATACAATTCTTGAGAAATTGAGAAAAATATCATACACCTCAAATGAAAAAATGGATCAATCTCACACCCTGGATTACGACCCCACTTCAACTTGAGATGATGAAAAACTTCTCCAAACTCTCCCCTTGTGAGTGAAACCACTCCCCGTTATATGTGGAAAAACTCCACCCAATACATGTAGAAAATTCTACCAAAGTGTGAAAAACTTCACCCCAATAAAAGTAGAAACTCTACCCAAATGTGGAAAACTCCACCCAAAAGAGTAACACTACTCCCAATTACAATCCACAGACAAAGGTAGAGAAAGAAAAGAAATTAACCACTGTTGATCTTGTCGAAGAACCCGAAGTCATATCTTCACCTCACAACAAACAATTTCACTTTCTTCTCCCACATGCACTACCAATAGTGACCCTGTCTAGATCTGTAATCCCTCAAGTCTCCCCTAAAGGAGAACACTCCATGGAACTTCCCCAAAGGGAAAGCACACCGAACACATACCTCTAATCACATATTTATAGACTAGAGATATGAATACCACTTGGAAATGAAGAGCCAACTCCAAACACTACTTCTTGAGCATTGGAATCCTCACTAATGAGTCTCTTCACGTATTCCACAAATTCTCATCGAATTCGTCGTACCTCTTGGTTTATCTTCATGTCTTCACGACTTTTCAATGCGACTGAATGCTTTCTCATAAGAAGGAATATCTCAACACTGCGGAAGATGAAAAGGGGATCCCTACTCCAAAAATAAAATTTCTAGAAAATTTTTCAATAGGAAAGATTGCAACTGGATACAATCATGAGAATATATAATAAATTTACATCTAAGAAATAAAACTATTTTCTAGAAAGACGTTGTATGGGGAAGGCTGTGAGGCTGTAAGGCTGCAAGGGTGCAAGGCTGCAACCTCATATAAAATCACGAGAAGGGAAAAAACAACCACTCTAGAGAATAAAAATATAGGAGTGGACCCTTTTCAAAACAGGCACATTCCATAAAACAAAATCTTTCTCGACCAATGCTCTAGTGTTAAGGGCAGGGCGAAAATAAAGATTTGTAACATCATATCCGAAAACAAACAAAATGGAGAGATGCAACTCACAGGATATGTTACACCAAAGGTGCTCATTATGCCGCTGGAGTTAAGCTTTGTTTAATTCAAATTTGGTTTATTCAATTTTAATTTGAGTCGAGTCAAAAATTATTCAAATTAAATCAAATTTGAAGTAGTTTGATTCGTATTTATTGATGTTATATTTTTATTTAATTTATAATAAAATTGAATGTATAATTAAAATATCTTAAATTTGACATAATTATACATTAAAAATAATTTAATTATATAATTTTACATAAATTTGATATTGATATTTTATAATTTAACTATATTTATATAAAAAAATTTAAGATAAATATAATAAAAAATATTGTTCTTTGTATAAAGTATCAAAACTCAAGTTGAGTTGAATTTATGCAATTAAAGGCTTAAGTTCGGCTCACTTAATATTAAATTAAACTTCAAATTGAATTTTTTCGAGTCGATTATCAAATTAGATTGAATTTAATCGCACTCTGTACAGCCCTACGTAAAGAAGGAGGGTATCTTTTTAAAGGAGATATATCTTATATAACTCTTTTTTCTTATTTTTGGGGAGATACGTGGAATTAGAAGAGTCCAGACTTGGTGCTCCTATAAGTCCACAAAATATGCTCGTTGTTGGCATAAGTCATAGGTAAAAGTGTAAAAATAAGTGATTCAAATCCGTCAAATTCCCTCAATTAATCAAGGACGATAAGAAAGTAACAACGGTGAAACCAATTCTAATAAAAATATCCTTGTTTTAGTATAATAAGATATTACATTAAATATATATTTGAAGGTTGGCTTCTTTCATAAATGATATTGTTGTGCTTACAAGCAATAAATTTATTAATCACGTTTGTTGCTTAAACTATATGCGCTAATTAGATGAGTGCATAAAAAATATTAATAATCTACCAAAGTACTTCTCACGGTTTTTTTGTACTAAAAATCTATTATCAAAATCCATATCTAATTTTTCTTATTCGTTGCCTAATTGACAAGAGAATGGCCATATGAATTACAAAACCAATTTATCCAACGAAACTTTGGACTAAAATTAATTCATAATTAGTTTTCCAACAACAATCAACGTCAGCTTGCACACAAAAACTTTTGTATTTTTATTATGAGAGTATAATAGAACGGGCCCTTGAGTCTACAAAAGAAAGGTGGAACGCTAAACATGGCCGTCGACGGTCACACTTGATAGAAAGGCTAAGCATGAAACGGGGACGACGCTAGTCAAAGCCCGTACAATCATAGCTGGATGGTATGGTGGTCAGAGAAAGTTTGCCACGCCTACTTCTAGCTAGCAAACGATAGCCATGCCCCAGTAATTCTCATGAGTTATTTACTTATTTACTCATTTTTATTATTCTTAGTTATTACGAAATGGAAACAATCACTTATAAAGTTTGTAGTTTTTGACTTAATTAAAGCTCCATTTAATTAGTACGAAAGAAATAAAAAATTTAGATATAATAATTCAAAACAGAAGTATTAATCTTGTATTTAAAAAATTACCTATTTTTAAAATAATTTATGGTAAAATATATTTATAATTTTTACTAAGTAATTTTTTTCGAAAATTTGATGACAATCAAATTTTACAACATAAATGGGGAAAGTTTTAATGTGAAACATTATTTTTATATTATAAATAACTCTTTATAACAAATGATATTTAAACAGTTTCATACATTTTACGTCATTTTAAAACGAACCCAAAAAATATATTGAAAGAAACAAAGAAAAACTAAATAAAAGAAAAAGAAAAAAACTGCTCATGCTTGCATTTTTTAGCTGTTTAGGTTGCAAGAATTTTTTCGCGGGAGGAAATTTGATTTTTGAGTGTTGGCCTATCGTTACCGTCATTTTCCTCACCTAAAACACAAGAAAACCTAGTTATCTTCTCTTTCTCCGTTCTCTAATTTGTCAGCATCAACTAGCTGGTTAAGGTATTAGTATTTCTTTAATTTGAAAGTTATTTATTAAACTCACTTTAAACAGGGCGGTGGGCATACAGCAAAGTTTTCTTTGGACATTCTCGCTCGATAAACGCAAGTAAAAACTTTACTCTCTTTTAGATTTTATTTCTTTTCACATCCTTTTTCTCTCTCAAGATTTTGGCTTTTTTTTTCTTTTATTTCCCTTAACCATACAGACTAAGGGCCAAGAGAAGTAGGGGCGGTGATACTAGCTAAAGACGAGATATAATTCTGAATATTTTACCAGAAAGGTACATGCATGTCTTTTACATTCATATGGTTTGGCCAGAAAAACAACATCTCGTTAGATGTTAAAATGTGATTCAAACGACCGTTACATCATAAATTTACATTTTTTGATCTATTAATAAAATGCTAAAGTCCGTTCCACATTATGATAGTTGAAAACATTCCTCGACTAAACCAAAGCAGTCTAAATAAATTGGCCTGTATGAAAATCCTTTTTCAGTATGCAATTTAAAGTTAATTTTGATTTAATGAGCCCCCAATTCGTCACAAACTAACCACTAATTGCATCTTCGTCTATGCCGTCCACAAACCAGAAACTAGAACTATAATCTGACACTAGGAATTGAAAAGTACGTCATTTCAAGAATTTATATGCAGTAAAAAAATAACATTATTGGAAAACATTGGGACAAGTTGCCCTATATAGTGGCATTTCCACATAGTATTGACGAACCCAGAATATCATAGTATATATAAAACCAATACCGGAATCACTTAGCTAGCAAGAAGAGATTACAGTAAGAAGAAACCATAGAACTCAGGATGGATAGCGCCTGCAGGTACTGAGACATATCGAACATATCAATTCCAATAATTGGCGCTATCCCTCCTGAGCTTTATAATTTCTTCACTGTTTCAAGCTACTTGCCTCTATTAGTCTCTCTTAGCGCAAGATGAACAACAGTGGAAAACAAGATAAAAGGAACTGAAGTAGTGAGGAAAGAAGAGAGGAGCATTGGGTATTTATAGGAGGTAATATATTGTTCCTGATAAGAGTAATATTGAACATATGCCTGTTTCTTGGTTGCAAAGTGGGACAGGGGAAAGTTCGACTAAAAGTCTAAACCATTCGGTGTGAGGTGTGCTGTCTACATTATTCGGAGCATTCCTTCTTTCTCTGCCGACTACGATTTCGTTGAGATCGGCATTGGAATACGGTATGGAATTGATTGAGGAGATGTGGTACAAACGCTGAAAGCTGATTAAAGACCTGGTCTTACATTTCGCTGTCAGCATTCCCCTTGTTTGATTTATTCCTTCATTTGCCCAATTTTAGGTCTTTTATTGAATGATGAAGTATGGTTCAAAGGGACCAAGTTAATATTATATTCACATCCAAAGATTTATAGCTCCCTTATCATCTCTACCCGACATTATTTAACCAAGAAGCAAAATATAATATTGAATACACAATCCCACTTAAATTATATATCATCAACGCTTATTAATAAGCTAGGGTGCACAAAGTCTTGCTATGAGAATTAATAAATAAAAATAAAATAAAATAATCAAATTATTATAGTCTATTTTTATTTAACTTGAGTACTCTATCTTTCAAAATAAGAATTTATCCCATTATTTCATGATGATTTATTTATAAAATTAAAATTTGTAACAAGCAAATTTATTTTAAACCCTAACTAAACATAAGTATCAAATCTTAAAAAATTGCTTTTAATCAATTAACATTAAAAGTTGTCCACAGGCCAAACCTGACAACTTGAGATGTCATATATTGGAAGGCCTAATGAAGTAAGCCGACATCTAATGCGTATACAAATCATGTAAAATCATAACACACGAGAAGAAAATGGGATACTCAGATAATTTTAGGTGTGGACTTGTACAAATGGAAAACTTACATGAATATAAAAAGAGACTCAAGATCTTGAAAAAATTCAACAAAGTTTCTCCAATAACTAAAAGGTTGGGAGAATTGCTCCATAACAAAATGTATGAACTCTTAATTAGTTAGTCCTGCTAGTTAGTCTCATATCCAATACTTATCAGAATAAGATCTAATATATAACATCCTAATTTGGCCCGAAGAATAGACCACACTTGATGTTATAATTTAAAAGCTATTCGTTCGGCTACCAGCATACGAACTTTACAAAAGCAGATTTTAACTCTTAAAGAGTCTGAAGATAGTAACTTTATAGGGTTTTCACATACAATGTGTGCTGCTTATATTATCATAGAAAGACTTTTATTCTAAAGGCACGTAATATGAGCGTTTTAACTCCCAAGAGAGGCAACACCTCCCCGTAACTAAGATGGTAATTTTACAGATGCAAAGATCAATCCGAGCTATGCAAATGCAACACCTCCATTGCAGTTAAGAGGTTGATCTTTTCATAATACAAATGCACGATCTAGCTCTTATACTTAATTTCAACCTTTAAATTATGTAACTTATTCTTAGATGATGATGATAATCTTGTAGTAAAGTAAACACTAGGTTGTGGTTACATATTCCACATACCCCATAGATAAAAATTAAATACACAAAGGCATCATCGGATATTAGAGTGTCAAACCCTAACACTTAGTCTTTACATGGTCCCTTCAAGTGGCAAAGACCGTAAGCTTCTTCGGTCTATGTTCCTCTATCACACACACATACACATATACAACTGCATCCAAATACATATTGTGTACCTTAATTGTTCTTCATCATGTTCTAGGGCTTTGAGGCTTACATGTCCTTTAAACGAGTGTTAGAATACCTCAAAGTTAACACCCTACATGATAATAATAAAATAAACCAACGAGGCACACAACATACGCAATATGTCCACCACAACATACATAATTTAGGGCATCCACCCATGGCATAATACATACATCACGTAACCCATAGTTTCCAAAATACATGCCTAAAAATTCCGAAATACATAAGTCATACAGTGTAAATATATGGGTCCTATACAAAACTTAGCAAAATACAAACATATGGTACCATACCCCGCCATGAGCCTATTGATCCGTTCACCTCCACCAGTCACAAACATGAGGACATATATATATATATATATATATATTAGAAAAATCATCAGTAATCAAAGAAGTTTGATTACCTATCCAAAAATAACTACTGATAAAACAATAGTGACTGATGAGTATCTTAATACTTACGAAAAATCATAAAACTTTTAGAATACATAACAACGCAGTAAGTTTAGACTGGTGTAGTTGAACATCAAAAAAATGTTAGATCAAATCATCGGCTTCATACTTATAAGCATGCATATTTATGCTTACTCCCTCACATCTTCCACATATCGCCCGCTATGATATTCAAATGACTCGGAACAAAGATAGTACCACGATTTTTGAAAACACGCTATATTTATATTATCCTACTTACATTGCACTACTTTAGGGTGAAAATGAATACTAGTGAAATTCATCAATACTCATATCTCTTATTCTCATATTCGTGAAAATCGTAAAAATTCGGGTACATTTATATATTAGACATAAGTGAGGGCTTATATCATAAGCTTACTAGATCTTCAAGTTTGAAAACCATCAAGGGATATCTTCTTTAAAGTTTTGTTAAACTAAGGAAAAGTTTGGCTAAATGACTAACATCAGTGGGATCTATTAAAATGGAGTCGACATTATCCTACGTCTAAAACTCGGTGACAAGCTCACTCATGGAGCCAAACAAAGATAAAGAAGAAGAGTCTCATGGACCTAGATGAGTTGAAGTCCTCGTCCTAACATCACAAGCTCAATCTGCATACCCTAGCAAAATATGAAACTTGAATCATGATAGGATCGCTTAGGCACTCAAAATGAGGCAACTCCTCTACACATGCACGACTCAAAAAATCTTACATACTTTAATAATCTTCCTTACTTAGTGGAGTGTTAAACTTCATTAGGCAACCTTAGCTAGGGTTTGGTGTTACAAGTACCCTTTTGTGAAAAATCTTGTACCTAGGGTTTCGTCAAACAAACTTAATCGAATGATTTTTCAGATGAGCCAAATGGTGTCCAAATGGGTTCAAATTCGGATCAGTGGGCCTTGGCACTCTAAGGGTTGGTGTAAAAAGTACCATGGGTCAACATGGTAAACAAGGCCCACTACGGTGTTAAAATAGTGTTTTTGGGCCATGCACCAATTTTACTAAGTGTCGTTCATGGACTTGGAGACTTCAAATGGGCTTGGGTAAGTGGGTATTGCTAGACAACATAGTGGGATTGAATCCAACAAGATTTTAGGTCCAAACTCAAAATATTTGGGCCTAAGTGGATTAAAAAATGAGAGGTATTGACTAAGTCATTTTTAGAACTGGGTAGACTTATTTGGTTTGGAAAAATTCTTACACAAGATCTACTGAGATAAATTCTACCAAATTTAAATATGGTGTTATAGGGACAAAAAAATAAAGTGTGGGTGAATTTTCATGCAATTTTATCACCATTTGTCTAGGTTTTTAGATTTTACATCCAGATTTAGGGAACTAAAGTTTCACCTTGCATTTGAACATTTAAAATTATATAAAATTAATTTACACATGGAAAAATTATGAAACTATCACATATTTACTCCTATCTCAACCAAATAAAAGGAAAAATTATAAAATATGTAAAATATGCAATAACCTTGGCGAATTTAGCACCAAACACATATAACAAGCAAAGAAGGGAGATAGGCCTCCAACGAATCATGGTAGATCTCTTGGGGCTTCCCACCCCTAGACCTACAACTCTAGGCCTTGGCTAGGCTTAATGAACTTGAAGGGTGCTAAAACGGGGTCAAGAAAGGAAGATGAGCGACTAAAGAGAGGGAGGAGGGTTGGACCAGATGAGGAAATGAATGAGAAAGTGGAGAAGGGTGAGCGTTGGAGAAAGGGGGGAAACTACCAACCACAATGAATATGATATCACATGCAAGTTACCACACCTAATGAGTTATGGGTGCTAAATGTAATGAAGTATGGGCTGATACAAAACCTTAAATCTTAGGGTTTTCACCCTAAAGTGGCCACCTTGAGAAATACACCGTGGGTCCTTTAGGGGCTAGGTTCAACTAAAAAGGGGTTCTAACATATGACAAATAATTTAGACTCGCGAGAAATATAATCCTAAACCAAACTAAACTCGACATAAATGAAAACTGAAGATAAGAACCGAGACAGTGTAGTGTCTAATTAGGCGGCACCGAACATTAGGGGAGACTAAGGTCGTGACTCACATATCATATCATACATATGTGCGCAACAAAAAAATCAGGGCAAGAAACTCAATTGGAGGTAGGGGGATTTGAGGCCAACGTTGGCCTTCCCAACTCTTTGCACAAATTGTGGGGAGTTGGGTTGAGGCCAACGTTAGACCTAACTCCCTCCATGCACATTATTATTATTATTATTATTATTATTATTTGAGTTAAACAAGTGCCTCCTTTCAAACTTTTAAGTGAAAACTTGAACTTGGAAGTTTGAAAAGAATTTTGCTTGGTGCAATTTATATTCCTAACATTTTTTTTCAGTTATCATGGCAGGTGAGAGAGATGAAGATGATTATTCTCTGAGCTAGGAATCAAGCCTTGAAGGCTTTTTTATATATAATTGAACTGACCTAAATTAGATAGCTCACATGGAGATCTTACTTGTTTTTTTCTAATTTTTTTTAAAAGTTTTCACATGTACTTGATGGCTTATTTGGAAGATGATTTTGGACAACTTTTTGTTGCTCGAACTCTTATTGTGGCACCGTCATAGCTTTATATTTTTACGTTAAACTTTCTGGGACAACTTCCATCTTTGTGATTACGAAGCCAAACGCGATTGTAATTGAATCAGAACTTGTTGACATGACTTCATTCTCTTGAATTAGAGCAACATCATGCAAGCTTTGCTCTTGAAGTTGGCAGCCATTTGCAGAACCACTATGTTTAACTTCACGAGCCAAATTAGTTGTTTGTCAACTCTTGCACTTGTGGGCGTGGCTACTCATTAGACTTCGACGAAGTCAAGCTCCTTTTATCGTTTTGCTGTAAGGTATGACTCGACCTTTAATATCAAATGAAGTCTGACCTTTTCTTTGACTTTAGATTTTAAGCCTATTGACACAACATCCCATTCCACTTTAATGGAGTCAAACCAGCTTATTTTGATTTTGAGCTTGTTGATATTATTTTAGCTCTTAAGTTCTTTATTTATCAACTTTAGCTTGTTGGAGTGACTTCAACATTTGCTTGGGGGAAGCCTGTTTAATTTCTCTCACCTATTCGGACCGAAAAACTCAATTGTCAATTTTTGACTTTTCGTCTATCACATTAATAGTTAGTATTTTGTATACTTATGTGTATTTTCATCTTTTTTTATAAAAGTTTAATGAGGTGACTTATAGAATTCTACACATATTTTTTTATATAAAGGAGAATTCTGTTTATTTTGAATATATATAAAGGAAGAGTTTGAAAAATTTTCATCACCTTAAGTTAAAGTGGGGTTCGTAATCTAGGGTGTGAGGTTAATCCAATTTTCTTTTGAAGTGTATGTTAATTTTTCAATTTTTCATATATTGTATTTTTCAAGAATTGTATATTTCAAATCTTATTATTGGTCTGATCTGTAATAGGAGAGTTTTGTCAAATTTTTATTCGATACTTGATTGTAAGAGATTTTATTAATTAAATTTGATCGAGTAGGTTGGTTTTCTTTTTTCCTAATTGGGAGAAAAGTTTTTATCCATTTTTATCTTGGTCTCTCCTATTTATCTTATATTATTTTTATTTTATTTTGAGAGAAAATATTTTCTGGGTTGTTTCTGCTTGAACATCAATTTCCTAACAAAGCCCATCCGGCCCTAGTCATTGAACATTTGTTTTTTTCTTTGTTTTTACTTAGGCTTAAGCTTAGCAGAAATCATGTTTTTTTCTTGTTGACTTTTAAGTATTTTACAACTCTACATTTCATTTTGATTGAGCCGAACTAGGTTTTGTCACATTTCAATTTATTTGACTTTGATCGGGATTTTTTATATCCCTTTTGTCATCAATTTTGGAGAGACAAACTATTAGCCCATCACATTAAATGCCACTATAGTCATATATCTCTTTTTTTCTTTTTTTATTTTGATTTGATTTGATTTTTTTAAGCATGAATTCGGCATTAAATTATGCAAAAGTCATACTCTTTCTTGTTGACATTAAGCATTATGGTGCGACTCTCCGTTTGAATTTGATAGTGCCAAACTAGCTTTTGCCACTTGCCAATTTACTTGGGATTTTTTTTACTTTTATCCCCTTTTGCCAATATTTTGAAGAGACAAACTATTAGGTCATCGCATTAAGTGTATAGTCATGTGTCTCTCTTCCTTTTTTTTGCCAATATTTTTAGAGAAAAACTAGTAGCACGTCACATTTAGTGCAAAAATAATTATAAATCTCTCAATTTCTTTTAGGCATAATACCTTTTCAAAAATTTTCCAGACACATATCACCTTCATGGTTTTAAAGTCCACAAGCCCTATTTGAATAAATTTTATCAATGACGAATGATCGTTCCCATTTTTCTTGGAATTTTCCTTCTGAATTTTCCCTAGAAGTCATGAATATTTTCACTCCAAGAACCAAGTCACCTTGCTTGGACACGTGTTGCTTAACCCTTTTATTAAAACCAGAGGTCATTCTTGAATGGTATAACTCTAAAATTTGTTGAGTTTGCAACCGTTTTTCATTTAAGGCTTCAAACTCCTGATCCTCAGATTATTTTCTCTTTGGGGAGATTTCAATTTGAAGTGTCATTCTTCATGAAGGCATTTGAATTTCAAGTGGTAATACCACTTCACAACCATACACCAACGAAACGGTGGGGCTAGAGTTATGCCCGGTGCCCCCCACGTAGGTCCATGCAGTCCAATGCCATTATTGGCCAATAGTACCCTGCCCTTTTGATTTGATTATATAATTTTGGACTAGGTTGATGAGCTCCACAAAGTCCACTATTCACCTCATCCGTTACTTCCTAGGCTTCTTGTTTTAACAAGCACCGAAGAAGTATCCCATCAAATGATCGATGGTATAGAACTTTTGTTTCCTCTTTGTAGAAGAACCTAGGTGCCCTTCTATGGATTCTTTCTCTTTCTTTTGGATTTTCTGAGAGAATATTATCTCTTTGATAATCTGTCAGAGGACATATCCAATCCTTGGTCTCTACATGATGAATTGAAATCCGAGCTACCAATATTTTATGCCCTTTTGCTATTGCTTCCATTGTCTTTAATGGTGAAAGGATTTTTCTCTCACTGATGATCAAATTTAGAGGTTGTTCTTCATGGAACAATAGCGAAGCAACTAGCTTGGTAAAGCATCTGCTTGAACATTTTGCGCTCTTGGCATATCACAATGTCAAATTTTAGGAACAATCATGAGATCTCAACTACCTCTTGGTGGTAGGGTACGAGATTAGGTTTCCTTACTTCATAAATTCCCTTTATTTGTTTTACAACAAGTTGGGAATCCCCTCTTCAATCTTTTGGATCCCTATTTCTTGTGCAATTTCCATTCCAACGATGGGTGTGACAGCCAGAATCCAGCTCACTCACAAGCCGAACTAGAATGTCACGGGTCCCAATTAAGTCAGCTAACCCGAACTTAACCTGAGTAGATTTACTCTTGGCGTCTCAAGATATAAGATACTAATCGTTGTGCATGGATAAATGTACGGAACCTTAACATGCTACTACATGAATGACATGACAACTAGTTTACATACCAAAATAATTACAATAAAATTAATAAATATTCCTGAAATAAAATGGACATAGTCTCCCCTAAAAATGCAATTAAGGGTCACCCTGTTAAATCAACATGTGTAAATATATAAACCCATATACATCCATTGCACCATATTTTCGACATAAATATTTAAATCAGCCACATCAAAATATTTTCTACGTTTTGTGTAAAACCCGCTACTCGAGTCAGGGTTTTATAGTCGTTAGCCGGTTGGTTTGACCGTAGTTTGAGTCGGTTCAGCTTTCAGAACACGTGTGCGGGGCCGAGGCCGACCGTGCGCACGTGCTATGAGGGTTTATGTATACCCAAGTATCGATGATAGCGTCAGATACGCATCAGCAGACTGAGTTATCAGTAGATATGAGAGTATACAGTTGATGATTTTATTTTATTTTTATGTTGTGACCGTAGAATTAGTTTAGGCCGAATAACGCATTAGGATGCGTTAGATGGTATTAGGGTGGGTTATTAGTTATACGACATGTCATTTGGATGTTGTGATATTTTGTTTGATTTTATGGGATTTTTCCCAATTTTTCTAGATTTTTCTGGGATTTATTCCGAGTCCGTTATCATTCTTGACTCGAGCCCGTGTCGAGTCAAGTCTTATTTACAACTTTGCCATCGCCCTATACTCCTCATCTTCCTCCCCAAACCCCGACACTTGTTCTTCACCGCCGCCGCCCCTGAGATTTTGCCACCGCCGTCGACGCCACCTCGCCGCCGGTCGACGCCGCCCAGCCCGGTCGTGCCGTCGCCTTGCCGCCTCGACCACGCCCGGCCACCGTCCGGCCGTCGCAACGCCGGAAATCGCCCTCGATTTCCCGCCGATCCCGACGCGATTCCGCCGCCGTCTGCGCCGGACCGCCGCCGCCATGACGTCGGAGCTTCTCCCCTCGACCTCCCCTACCTTTCCCCCTGTTTAGCGCCGCCGTCGAGGCCGGCCGTGGGTCTGATCGGAGCGGCCGACCGCCCCGGCCGCACTCGACGCCGCCGTTGGTGGCCATCGCCGCCGCGGCTGCCCTCGTCGTCACCACCATTGGGTTCAGCTCACCGAGACGGTGCTAACCCCTACCTCCGATTGCCTCGCCGGAGCAGTCACCGGAAAACCACCGGAGCTGCCGGAAAACCGCCGGCACAGTCGCCGGAAAACCACCAACTCACCTTCACCGCCTTCGTCCGTCGGCACCGATTTCAGCGCCGATCGCGAGGTGGTTCTTCCTTCTTTTTTTAGAATTATTACATACATGTTGTGGTCATAGTAGCATATTAGAATTAATTTTATTAACTTCATGATTTTTGTTTAATTAATCGTGATTATGATAAACATGTGATGATTAGCGTAAATTGTGTTGTATGATGTGAATGCTTACTAATGAAATTGTTAGTAAACCATTGAATAATTAATTAAATGCTTGTTAACTAGTTAATTTATGAATTTGTATGAATTAGGTTTTGCATGCTAGCATTAAGTTAAACAGATTAAATTGATTAAACCATTGTCACCTAATTAGAATAGGTATGCTTTGAAATTGGAATTAAAAGTGCTAGGTAATAAGTAACATATGAAATGATAAAATTATTAACTTGCTTGACAATTAGAGATGTAGGGTAATTGTCGAGATGATTGTCATGGTTGATTAGATGATTGTATGCATGTGGATATATTAGTTATATAGGCGTGCATCATATATGTATGGGCGTTAGTAAATAGTTATGTTCATGTAGGTTCGTTGCAGGAGCTCGCCATCTAGGCACGAGACTGCGCTTGGAGCTTCTGACAGGTCCGTTAGGACACGCTTCTCAGGTTTTATCGCTCTATTCTATCGGTGATTTGATTTATTGATTGTAGGACGTGTCAGGTGGATGATTTATTGGACCCCACCTAACACGGGTCACCTGGTCGATGTTTTTCGGAATTAATAACCCTCGAGGATGAGATCCCTCGAGTTTGTTTTCGAAAATAAGATCCACCTCAAGTTGCCTTCGGGCCTATTATAATAAATCCCGACCCAGCCCTATAAATAGTTTTATCGAGTTTTCAGTGAGACAAGAGAAGATGAGTCGACTGCACGTACCATGAGCGGATGCCGTGCCAGTCAAAGCGGGCTCTGGATTAGTGCCAGCGGACTGTTCCATTCCCGAGGGATCCTGACAACTCCGCGTTTGAGTTCCTCACACCCGGAGGACGTGGAGGTTTACGGGTACTGTTTAGTACAGCGCATGTCCGGACTTGTGGTTCAAAGGGTACTAAAGGCGACTGCCTGAGAGTGCTCGGTCTACGTGCTCAAGGCCAGGAGTAATATGGAGGTTCGGAGAGGGCTTAGGATAAAATTTACGTGAAGTACTGAAAAAGAAGTGCCGAGAGCGGCATAGTACCAGATAGATCAGGATGCTGTTGAGTCAGCTGCTCGACGGCTCCTTTGTAGTTGCCCTTATGAGAGTTCTTGAGGAAGATATATGATGGTTTGCTTTCCATGAGAGTTTGCTCTCATGTTCCAGTTTGATATTAGTTATTTCCGGACCAGTGACACCCGTTGCTGACGTTTTTCTACTATATGTAGGTGAGGATGATGATTGGTGTATGCCGGCCTCGACGAAGGAGTAGCGCTTGCATTGCACACACATACCTGGTGCCGCGCCGACTTTTGCGTAAGATGTGATGTGGGTTGAATGATGCTTGTGATATACATGGTTGTGTACATATGCATGGGTTATGAGACTTGTAGATCTTGTTTAGAAATGTATGAATTTTCTTAGAAATGTTTTGGAAAAGTTCCAATGTCCAGGAATGATTAGCTACGTTGAGTTGAAAATGAACAAAAACATGATGAGCATGAATTGTAGGTGGGCTAGATGCCAATTATGATATGTGTAGATGATTTGAAGTCTAGTGTGATATAAATTGTTGTTTTATATATATATATTTATTGTGCCGTATTTTAACAGGTCATCCCCTTATTGCACTTTTAGGGGAGGCTCTGTCCGTTTTATTCCATGGTTTTATGAATTTTATTGTTGTTTTAATTATTTTGGTGTGCGGTGATTATCATGACATTCACGCAGTATCCTGTTAGGGTTTTGCATCTCATTCATATATTATTTGCGCATTAGCGGCGTGCTCCATCTTGAGACGTCGAGAGGGTTATGTCATAGCCGTTTAGGTCTTGGGTTCAGCCAACTTAATCGGTTTACGAGTAGTTCGATCCTTTGTAACAGTTCTGGTCCGGGTTGA
This sequence comes from Piper betle, assembly GCA_033002965.1. Lineage (NCBI taxonomy): Eukaryota > Viridiplantae > Streptophyta > Magnoliopsida > Piperales > Piperaceae > Piper > Piper betle. The sequence continues at coordinate 58,010 of JAURVB010013406.1, read as the reverse complement.
GAGTAAACCGGATTGGGGTGTTACATTTTGGGTCTCGACCCACCTATAAAATTTTATTTCCACCTTTATCGTTCAATCTGCACATTAATATATATTTCAGATCATATTATCACTATCCATTTCTATTTACCAACATCTTCATCATATCATCTTTTATATCAAGCAATTTCATCACAAGAATTTTATTTTTATAATAACATAACAAAACAATCAAAATAGCCAAAACAAACATTTTGTCGATAAGCATGTGTGTGCCCGTGCAATATAGGTCACTGCTCCTCCGTCCAAGCCGGCATATTCAATATTTAATCCTCACCTATATATATATAAAAGAAACGTTAGTAACGAGTGTTACTGGTTAAAAAATATAACTACATAGTAAACTGGCAAATGTGAGCTGAGTCTTATTTTGAATACAAATATTTATATACTTCTCGTGAATACTCTAAAGGGCATCTACTGACTGGGTTGAAGATCTAATAACATCCTGAACTGACTGGTCTGATGCCTCTCTGTATTTTCTCATTTTCCTAGTCCCTTGGGACTACCAATATATCCTAAGCCCTCTTCGTTCCTCTATAATTCTCCTAGCCTTGAGCAAAAAGTTTAGTACTCTCAGGTAGTCACCTTTAGTATCCTTTAAACTATAAGTTTGGACATGTGCTGTACTAAATAATACCTGTAAACCTTCCTGTTTCTCCAGGTGTGAGGAACTCAAAACGGGAGTTGTCATGATCCCTTGGAAATTGTCGTTTGACCTTTTTTTGACTGTATTTCACTTTTACACTACTTGACTCCTTGTCTTTAATCACATGAATTTGAAAGGCTTCATTACCATCCTCATTACCGAATCCATCATCATACAGTTTGGCATCACTGCAATGGGCCTCCAATCCCTTAAAAGAGTTTTAGGTCAGTAAAGACGATATGCACTTCGTTGTCCTCTCCCACATACTTGAAGCCTTGGTGGAGGGTTGATGAGACCACAAAATTTTCATAGATCCATGGCCAGCCCAATGACATATTATACGATATATCCCCATCGACAAAATAGCAAGTAGCTTGATATTTTAAGTTTCACACTTGACATTTGAGGCAAATCATACCAATCTCTCTTTGAGACACTACATTGTACCCCGATATGAGAACTTTTGTGCTGTTGAGCTTGCTTACCAAGATCCCTAAGAAGGGTAATGCCTTCAATGGCATGACATTCACTGCAGACCCGGGATTAATTTGGATTCTTGGCAACTTGCATTCTCTAGTGTAGCCTATGTGATAAAGTGGATGGTTATGCTTTGTTGTGCCAAGAAGCAAATCATCCATAGAGAATGATATGTTTCTTGTCCTAGTCAATTGAGCGGCAGAGCAATCATTTGATGAATTGAGCGGCATAGCAATCATTTGAGCTACTTGTCACGTACTCTTCTAATTGTGCCATATAAATGTGCGGTTTATAGATATCACCTTCTTCTAATGCCTATAAAGACTCCTTCGGATATCAGTGGAGAGTCTTAAGAGGTCAAAAAGACTCACTTTTGCACATGCTTGCCAAATCCCTCAAAATATTATATTCTAATGGATGCCTAGTCTTGGCTAATGATTTGGTTACTTCCTTAGAGCATTTAGAAGGTTAGAACAAGGGATATTGAGTCTTTGGTTCTCCTTCTTTTGACCAAATTCTTTTTGCTCCTTTGCCTTTCCTTCTAGAGTTTCCTTCATTGGCTCTTTCCATTTTGAGCTCTCCTTGAAGCCTTCGCTTTTGACCTTTCCCCCACATAAGTGAACATATTTGGTATGCCTTCTTTGTGATATGAAGAAGCCTCATCAGAGCTATATTCCTCAAGTTCTTTTGATAGGCACTTATCATGTTGCATGCATACCTAGCCTCTTTGCTGTCCATTTCTAGGATTTCATAGAGGGATGGATCAAAAGCCATTCTAGCCTCCTTCCCTACCTCAATTTTCTTGATGTACTGAGGTGGATGAACTTGAGAGTGATGGACACTTGCTCTTCTTGGAGTAACTCATCATCTCCTTTGATTTTCATCACCTTTGACTTTCTCTTCAAGGATCTCTTCTTTAGTCCTATGAACTCTTGTCCCATTCTTTGTAGCTTTTGAGTGGTTTCAATGGAATGAGCTTTTTGACTTTGTGTTCTTTCTTGACTTTCACTTTAGTCCATTGCTCATCTTCTTCTAAATCAGGGTGAACCCACATCACTTCCCCATTGACCAGTTCAATTAACAGTAGTCCCTCTACTTCGGGAGTTGAATTCATAAGGTGAACTCAACTTCTGAGAATTATCTTCCCTAGGGACATTGATTTTCTCCAAGGAGCCAAACTGAATAGAAATGGTATTGACTACCACTTGTTTCTCTTTATAGTCTAAGGCGATAACACTGATGGCAATCAAACCCTCAATTTTGTCTTTCAAGACGCAACAATCCTTGATGTGGTGACTGATACATCTATGATAAAGACAATATTGGGGATTGTCAATCCTTCCTACTTTATGTTGTCACTTTGGTTCCAAGAAAGTGATCTTTCCTTTATCCACGAGTATACATAATATGTCCTCCATTTCTTCCATGTCAAAGGATTATTTTTTTGCTAGTTTTTCCTTAAGCGGGACAATCATTGGCTTTTGATAATTATTAGCTTTAATGGTTTTTCCTTCCACTTTACTAGCTTCTTCCTTCTCATAAGCTTTCACCACCATCACTTCTTAATTCTTTTGATTGGTGACAATCTTTGCAACATTCTTGCATTCAAGTTGCTTAGCCATAGTCTTTTCTTGTTCTCTTTGCTTGACCACTAGCTTAGCTTTGCACACCACCTTCATTAGTTGATTGAAGCTTTGTGGGTCCATACCGAATGACTTGTTACGAAGTTTGACATGCAAATTATTCATGTACATCTCTGCAAACTTAGATGTTTCACATTTTGGCTTACATCTTGATTCTAGAGCCAAACACCTTGTTATAAAGTGTTCCACTGACTCATTTAACTCTTGAGTTGTAGATGTGAGCGTTGTAAGAGCTACTTCTTTAACATTGTCAAAGAAGTTGAGGAAATCCTCTTTGAATTTATCCCATGAGGTTACATAGTTCTCCACCAAGTTGGCAAACCATTTTGATGCTCCATTCTTTAGTATGCTAGTAAATAATCAGATTAGCAATGCATCATTGTCAAAGATGCCTCTGGGTGAATCTCTAATGTGACACATGTATTGTTGTTGACACTCAGTGCCATCATAGGCTTGTAAATTTGGTTGTTTGAACTTTTGCAGGAAGAGGATCAAATCCATATACCTTGGATATGAGGACTTAAATTTCTTCTTTAAAGTCTTCCCTTGATGTGCTTAAATCATTTCTACCATGTCCCTTTTCTTTACCAAAACTTCAAGATCACCAATGCCTATATCGTCTAGTGATGATTGGTATTGCAGTTGGTGCACAACTAATAATTCTCCTATATGTATTGGTTGTTGTGATACCAAAGTATGTCTATCCAAAGCTTCATAGAGTAACTTCATCATTTGGATCATTCTTCGCTTCTTGAGCTTCAATCTTTTTATTACACTCCCCCACCACTTTGTAAAGCAATGGCGTTACTTGAACCTCATTATCTTCCACCGCATTGATAGCTACTCAACGTGATTAGTTGGAGGATAATGTTTATGGTACTTCACTTTATTGTGAGGAGTCACTTCTTTCCCGATCATCATTAATCTTTGAGGAGTCAATGATGCTTCTTCCATTGTCTTCCCCTTTAAAGAAGTTTTACTCCGAGTGTCCCTCCCAGAGGTCTCTTCCTCACCATTGCTTTCTTTTTCTTAAACATTCCCGGAATCATATTTATTGAAATATGTTTCGGCTCCTTTTCTTTTGGTTCCCATTCTTGAATCTCTTTTATTGGTCTTACTTGCCGATGAATTATATTTGATTGATCTTCATCCACCTTTTCCCTTTCCCTTAGCTGAAGGTGTTCTTTGGATTTCTTGATTTGTCTTCTCATTACTTGAGTGTGGTGAATCATCAATCTTGAAGCTTTTGAGGCTTTCCGGATTTTGTGTCAACTTTGACACCAACTCCTTCATTACCTGCTGAGGCACATGTGAACCCATCATGAACAAGGCCATCTTCATATGATCCAATTGATTTTGGTGAGTGGCAACTTGCACCTCCCATATTGGCAATTTCTTCTACATTTATTGTATTGGGGAGTGGTTTTTTCCCTAGTTTGAAGGTTCCAACAAATCCTTCACTCTAAGTCCTCTTGTACTTATTTAAGGCCATCCTATGTTTAAATGAGGGCCTTTCATGTGCATTCCGAGGCTCAATGGTTTTAAAGTCCTCAAGGGCTTTCTCCTTTGTTTTTCATCTACTTTTCTTTTGACGGAGCATGGCTGCCTCCCCGACTTGAAGAACTGTTTTAATTCGCAAGCTTGAGTAACTTGAAACTCTTATAAGGTCACTTCGTGCTTTTTCTGTCCTCCTTGAGTATGCCGCCACTCGAGTATTTCGAGTACTCATCAATGAAGCTTAATGCGCTGAACCCATTTTTAGTTTGAATGATATCTGGTTTTGATACCCACTTTTAAAGCTTGAGTATTGATGAGTTCTTAACTTTTGTTCACACCAATGTTGAGTAGTGTGAATGGGCCTGAAGGAGTTTAATCTCCCAATTTTCGAAAGACCATTGGTCTTTCAATTTCTTCATTGCAAGTATGAATTTGATTCCCCACGTTGTTCTTCTTATGGAAGCCACCACTTTCGTGCTTTTTGCGAGCTGGCTGCTTGATAGGTTAGGGTTAGACCCCTACTGCTTAAATACGTTTCACTTCCCATTGAAAGCCTCCACACGTTGTGGTCTATTGAGTGGACAAACTCTTGAGAAAACCAACCTCTATTCAGCTCTCTTCTTCGACTTTGGGACACTTAGAGTTCCCTTCCACATATTTTCAAAATTTCTAGTCATTGAAGGTAATGATGAAGCATCTTTTCATTATCATTGCCATCTCTTTTTTCTTTTTTCTTTCTTCTTTCACATGCACAACAAAAAGAAAATATGTAGGAACTTTTAAGGGGTCCCCCAGGGTGTGCCAGAAAATGTGCAAGGTATAAAATTTGGTATTTTACAATCACACAAAATTTGCATTTTTTTATTTTTTTATTTAATTCATTAATTGTGATGAATGTGAATTCTTATGACCCCTTATGAATTTTCGGATTCACCAAATCCCCGTACAGTAGAAGAAAAATCATTTTGCCTTTACACATTTAATTTTCTCAAGTGACCTTAAAAGGTTGATTGAAGTATAAATTTATTATTACTTTTTTTATCACTTCAATCATCCATTTTCCATATGCAAGATGATTTTTTTATTATATATATATATATATATATATTCTTTTTGATTTAAGACCATTTTTTTATTAACCCTAACAGGCAAGCAGTATTAGCTCAAACAACCTTTAGCTTAAACTCAATTAAAACAACTTAGTATTGAAACAAAGGGCTAAGCATATATATATGAGTGTGTGTGTGTGTATATATATATTCTTTTTTCATTAAGATCATTTTTATATTAACCTAAACGGCTAAGTAGTATTAGCTCAAACAACCTTTAGCTTAAACTCAATTAAAACTCAGTATTGATTATATCCTTAATTGGTCCAATAAAAATGTTTGTCCACCCCTTAATTTGTCTGATTATAATGACCATCATTGATTTAATTCTTAATTAACTCAATAATGCGACCATTAGCCCGGTCAATTAATTAAAACAAAAGGGAGGAACGAGAAGGAAGAGGACGATGTCCCTCTTCTCTAGCACTCCCCCCGTCTTCTTCATTCACCTCAAATTTTTTTTTTTGACAGGACGTTATACACAAGTCCTTTTTCACTTTTTTCATTCTTCTTTATTTTTCTTCTTTGTTTTTTTACTTGCTTCCTCCTTTCTTTCTATTTCTCATCACCTTTTTTTGTTAACTCTTTCAAAGACTTCAGACTTCAAGCTTGGCTTCAATTACAGATTGGATTAACGAAATAGGGGGTAAGTGTGAAACAACAATTCCCCTTTTTTTATACACAACCGTCTCGTACAGACTTCTTGATTTAACACTATTTTTTCCACTTAATTTTTTTGTTTGTTTGATGCTGGTTTAAAACCAATTTCTCTTGGCTTAGACTAATTTTAGTTAAATATTTCATGGTTTATTACCACACTACCTTTCTTTTTTTTTTTCAGGAGGGACGTTATGTTTTTGTTAACATTCATCTCTTTATTATTATTATTATTATTATTATTATTGTTGTTATTATTGACATTCTTTTTTACATACCATCATTTCTCTTCTTTCTTTATCATTATTTTTTAAAAAAATAGCAACGACACTTTTTTCTTCTTTGATTCGGCTTTTGATATAATTTGGTTTGGCGTTGGTTTGAGCCGCTCTAGGTCCGTTTTGGGCCATGTGTTGGCTAGTTGGTTCAACTTCGCGGGTGGATTTAGTCTTATTTAATATAGAGTTTAGGTTTGTTTTCAGATTAGAGGGTGTGTTTTGGGTGGTTTTAAGTATCCATTTATTGTTAAGATTTTACCAACTTAGTTGATGTATTCTTGAAATCTGTGTCAAATAGTAAAAAATGATTTTGCTAACAGACCATTTTTAGTTTGTGCTTTGAATATATTTCTATGGTTTGATTTTGGTCTCTCGTCAATTACGAGAAAACGTTGGCATCATTGAGATTTTTCCAATGAGGTATAACATGCTTAAGGTTCAATGTGGACATGCCATGTGTCAAGACATGTCAGCAAACGTACCACATGTCAAACGCATGTCAGCCATGTAGGCCACATACACGGTTTTGTGCATTTATACCCTTTTTATTTTCCAAAAAACAGCTTATATTAATGTAGAATTACTGCTTTTAGTTGTCATAAAACATGTTTGTTAGTCTACATTTGTTTCAATTCCTTAAAACGTGTCTTACATACCCTTTTGTTTTCCTATTGAAGACGTCATTTTTATAAATTCATCACTATTGTATCTCTTGAGTCGAGATTTTTATAGCACTATTAACAGTAATTGAATAAGCAGGCGGATTCCACAAAATGCTGAAGTTGACTACACGTCGTGGCGTTTGTGTGTAGGCCCAACTTTGTAGCGTTATATCTCCGTCATCTTAATTCTGTTTTCAGTGAAAACAACTCTGCTAGATTCTTCTCATTCCAATTTTCAACCAGTTTGGTCAATCCTCATCTCTTTATCCCTATGTTGACCGTCTGAGTACTAAGTAATTTCCAAATTTGAAACTCATACCGACGATCTCCTTTATTTGAACTCCAAATTAGGTAATTTCTTTACCATGAATTTTGTTATTTTACATTTAGCATGTTATAATATTTTTAGAATTTATGCAATTTTGGAATATCTTGCACTAATTAACAAAGTTACTTTTAATTGCTTTAACATATTCTTAAAATATATTTATCTCAGATAAGTTACAAAAGTATTATGTAATATTTTTCTTATACTACCTAATGAAATTGAATGACTTCGGTATAATTTAACCATTCATAGGTTGTTCGGAAGTTTTGACTTAACAATTTAATATAAATTATACAATTACTGATTTAATTATCATAATATATTTCACATGATGTTGGACTTGATTATGAATTTCTTGGAAAGTTTCGTAGTTTTTGAAGTTATCGTTATTTTTATATTAATAAAATAGTGATATTTTACTAGTATTTAATTATTGTAAGTTGGGAAAATTTTAAAGGTATTTCTATTATATTTGTTTCTTATTTATCACTGAAAGTTAACAACTTTGGTGTAATTGGTGTAACTTTTGATTTTTTTGTTTTTTTAATATAAACTGTTTAAATAGTATTTTATTACTATTTAATTAATATAATTTTGGAAAACAACGTAGTTTTGTTTTTCTGATATGTATATTAGATTTCTCACATGGAATAAAGATTTTTGGTGTTTTATTTCTATTTTTAAAGATAAAGTTGTTTTATCATTATCTTAATGATTTTGACTTGATTAAGTAAATGGTGACTTTGAGAAGTGTGTTAATATTTTATTTATCATTTTTCCATGTCTGGGTACTTAAATTAGAGACGTTGGTGCACTTGGAATATTTTTATGAGTTTTGGTAATTTATTTAAAGTTCATTCTTCACCTTATTTTGTGTGTCAAATTAATCGGGTGATTTGAAGCATATAATCATGCATCCAACCATGCACCTTTAGTTTTGTTATTGATTTGGGTTTGTTTATCGGTCGTATGGTTTGAGCTTACTGATAGATGGATTGGAATTTATATATCAAGTCCATTTAGGACTCCTTTTTGTTTCACGCTATTATATTGGATTGGGTAGGTTATTTTATATCGTGGGACGAGTAAAGAGGGTGTGTATTTTGGAAAACCATCTTATTTGAGGTCATTTAGTCATCGTGTTTAATAGCCCTAAAGGATGACATCCTTTGACTTATTTTGAAAACCAAAAGATCCATGCCAAGGTGTCTTCTTTCCATAGGCATATTGTAATTATTCCCTGTCCAAGCCTTTATATAATATTGTATTATTTTTATTTTGATTTAATTCGGGCATGTCCAAGCCTTTATATAATATTGTATTATTTTTATTTTGATTTAATTCGGGCAAGTCCCACTTTTAGGGGTATGTCCCGGTGGAGAGTGGTTGGAGATCGTGGTATCCTAGCCTTGATGATTAGAGTCCCTAGGTTGATCCTCTTAAGGATATGCTCTTTTTGTTGCATTGCCAATGGTGTTTGTCTAAGGCATAGTTCTATTACATCATTTGCATTCACGAGTCTATGATCTTCTCACACTAGGAGAGGCGTTAGGGTATTGGGTATTGTGTTCTGCGGCATAAGTCATGGCTGCAATGATTCTTCTTCTTGTCTTCAGTACTCAGAGGAGTGGTGCATGGTGGTGATTGGAGAGGATAGGTCACGGTGCCCCTATCTGTAGTGGGTGCTTGTTGGAGTAGTTTATTTTGTTAGCTTTCCTTCTTTTTGTGGTGATCTATCCCATTCTTGTTTTATTTTAATATAAACTATTGAGTTCGTATGTTAGTTTGTTATTATAGTTACTTTGTTTTGCGGGCAAGTACTTATACTAACGTTTTCTTTTTATGCATATATGTAGGTGGTATGCCTTGTGTATCGCTGGTGGATACTAGGGTATACTTCAAACTTCACATAAGCACATACTTGTTGCATTTCTTTTTAAGTGCTTTGGGCTGTTCATGTATTTTCTACTGTTACTCTTATATACTCCCCAACAGGACCCTATGTTTGGGAGTTCATCTTTAGCTACTTTTACTTTTATGCTATACATACATTTATTTTCTTTGCATTTATTTTTAGTTCTTTTATTTTTGTGTTGTTGCATATTCATCTTCCTTCCAAGATTCCAAAAAGGTTTAGATCCTAGGGGTATTTTGAGGGTATTGCCTTCCATGTAATTGAATTAGGATGTAGCAAATTTATTATAACATAACATTTCGGTTTGATTCATGGAAGAACTGAACATGGGATGTTACAAATTATTATTCATAGGTGTCTTCGTTGATTAGAATGGAAAATAATTTTGTGCATGCATATATGTGAAGTGATCCCTTGTTCCACTGGCAGCATGTTGTTTTTGTTTATTTTTTGTTTGTTTGTTGTTTTCCGTTAATTTGTTGGGTTGCTCTTAGCACAAGGTTGATAGTTTCGTGAGCGGGACCCATAGAACCATTTTGAAGATTTTGATGTCACCTATAGTTACGAGTCATAGGGAAGCTCATAGTGGGAGTAGATCTACTCTAGGTAATGGGGGATGTGCAAGTGCTGGACATTCCAAATTTTGAGGCATTTCCCTTACCTAGCTTTGAGGGAACTTGTGCGAACTCGTGCTACCTCTAAAGTAGGTAGAGTTTTTCGATGAGCAAGGACAAGTAGTAGGATAACGTTGTTGAGTTATTTTATGGTAGGCGTGATGGAAATGCTAATAGAAACCAACAGAAGTTGTAGGACATACAAACTAAACCCAACAATGAATGAGGGAAATGAGAGTTGAGTTGGTAAGATTATAATAGTGGCCTATGGAAAAGAATGATAGGAGCGAGATGCCATTTATAACTCACAACCACTGATACATGTAGGTACCTCATCTACTAAGCTACTAGTAGTTCAATAGCCTTCACTATCACCACAATCACCTAAGATTCCTATGATGGGTAAATCAGCGGTTTTACCAGCTATGACTCTAATTTTTTTCAGCTATATGCAAGGGGGTATGGAACTAAAAATGGTGAGAATACTATACTTTTAAGGATCCTTGTAGTTGGAGATGAGTCTATTCTCAATAAAGAACATACGTGACTGTGTGTGGCAAGTTGGAAAATAATAATAGTAATAATAATAATAATAATAATAATAGTAAATAAATAAATAAACAATTGGAATATAAATAAAAAACAAAAATATTTATTTATTTAAGAAAATGGAAATTTTGTATGTGTTGGATTCTAAATTGAGGAAACAAGTGGCTGAGTATAAGGCCATGTTTCTTATTTTGGACTGGTCTTTTGGACATCGAAAAGATATGTGTCAATAGTTTCTTAGAGGAGTTGATTTACCCAATATGATACTGACTAACCATTGTGAGACAGTAGACCTTAGAAATAATAGTTTATGCAAAATATGGAAAAGAAGCGTATGAGTGTAAATAAAAATACACTAGTGAATGAAATCTTATTATAAATTTCATATGGTTGAATTTTATAGAATTTTTGGCATGAGTTGGATGTTCATAAATAGTTTGATTGCTAATTGTAAGAAAGAGGTGTACCCTTAGAGAAGGTAGGATGTACTTGTCATAGTTGAGGATGAGGTATTTCATCGAGATTTGTGGGCTATCGCAAATTCCTATCACAAATTCGAAAATAGGTGGATTATGTTATTATTGTCCTTCTTGATGATATTTTGATCTATTCTTCTTTGGGAAGAGAACATGAATAATATTTGAGAATTATGCCACAAACCTTGAGGGATCACATACTATATGTCATGTTTTCAAAGTGTGCTTTCACTTGGAAGAGGTAAATTTTCTTAATCATGTTGTTTTGGGTGCATGTATTATTGTTAATCCTATTGAGATTAAACTATTCATAAGTGGGGTCACCGAAAGCAGTGTCCAGGATTTGATTTTTCTTGGACTTGGCTGGTTACTATAAAAAATTATCCCCGTTACAACTCCTCTTACCATATTGAGCACAAAGGAAGAAAATTTCATTGAATAGATGAATGCCAACAAAGTTTTCACACTTTGTATTGGTCTCAGAGTCAATGTTGTAATTATTAGTTGAGTATGAAGACCTTGTTGAATATACATTTACAATTAACATTGGGATGGGATATTGCCAATGCGGGGATGTGTTATTGGTGTTAAGTGATGAGACATTTTTTTTGTTGTTACGGTGTGTCACTGTTGGGGGTGAACTTTAGAGTTTTCTTGTGTGCTCCATTGGAGTGCTGGTTTGACTAGTGTGGTTTTTGCATAGAATGTTGTACCTTTTAGGTTATATATCTTTTTTCCAATGGAGGAGCTTCTAGTATTTTGTAGTATTCTTTCATTTTTGCCATTGCTGGAGTGTCTTGTGGTGATCATTCCCTTCTCCAATGGAGGAGCTGGTTATGTTTTCTCGTTGAGAGTATTGTTGTATATGGTTGTGTTCTATCCTCCGATCGTAATGGATGCGTAAATTTTATGGTCAAAATATTTTTAAGGGGTGGGGAGTCTTAACTGTTTAAATTGATGATTGACATTGAAGTCTAAGGTGAATTTTCACCCCAATTTTTTTAGAATTCCATGCAACAATGTTGAGATTGCATATAATGATCTAACATAGTTTAGGATAAGGAATGTTATGATTATGGTGTTGGCTACTGGAATATGCTCCAAGATAAAACCCTACGTGGGAGCTTGGGCATTACAATGCCAAGGACCTCTATGAGTTGGTCCGAGTGAATGACTATCTTTACAGTCCTTTATATTTCTTATTTCTCTAAACATGTGACTATGGAAGCTCATACCTTTAAAAGCGTTGTACATCCTAGAGCTTTAAAGATGTAACATATTACGCGAAGAATATAGTGGTGGTTTGGTATGAAAGTTATAAGTGATTTTGCCCAAAAGTATTTAACTTTTCAAAGGGTTAAGGCGAAATACATGAGACTGGGTGCTAATTTGCACCTTTTAAGCAATTCCTGATTAGAAGTGGGATTGTATTGCTTATAATTTTACTTTCGGCTTGCCAAAGACTATAAATCACCATCATACCATTTAGGTGATTGTTGACAAGTTGGCCAAATTAATCATTTTATTCTAATTAGAATGGACTTTTTTCTATAGAGAAGTTGGCTTGTTTGTGTGTTTCTAAGATTGATATCATGGTGTACCTAAGGAGATTATCTTGGATTGTGATGTAGGGCGTACTTCCAAGTTATGGGATGCTTTTCAAGAAGCATTGCGCACTCAATCATCTTTTAATATTGTTTTTTATAACTTGATGGATAAATTGAGTATATGATTTAAACTTTGGTAATATGCTTTGTGCCTACATGCTAAATTTTGGAGGGAGTGGGAAAGAACACTTAACTGTGGTGAAATTTTCTTACAGCAATAGTTATTAGATAAACAGGGGTACGGTAATATTTGACGCATTATGGGAGACCTTGTGGGTCGCCTCAAATGATGGGTTGAGAGTGGTGAACTATGTTAGTTAGACCTTACCTTGTTCAACATTGTCAAGAAGTTGTGGCTCAAAATCAAAATAGAATGAAAGAAATTAGTATACGATTTGAGATGCCAATATGAGATGCCGATTTGAGATATTGAGTTTGAAGCCTTATAAGATTTTGGAAAAAATGGAAAATCTTAGTTTGAAGTATAAATGATCTATTTTTGGTCTTATGATGAGTTGGTGATGTTGCTTGTGAGTTGGTTTTATCTCCACATTTATCAGTTGGTTCTCCAATCTTTACTATTCCAGGCTGAGAAGGAATATTCCAAATCTATTTCATGTTATTGTTTACGAAGAGATTGAGTAGAAACCAGATATATTGTGTGAGGCGTAAGTGTTGCGGGTTCTTGATCGTTGGAAATAGAAGCTCCGCAAGAGGGTTGTAAACTTGATTTGGTTAATTGAGAACGTCGAGATGTTGAGGAATTGAAGCACAAGTTTGTGGTTGAGTTGGGAGTGAGTCACTCTAACTCATTTTTGGATTTGGATTTGGCTTTGGCCTGGCTTGTTTTGCTTATGGCTTAATTTGCTTTTGGGTTCGGTCTTGCATTTGAACCTTGTTTGTGGTATTGCCTTTTGATCATGTAGTGTTATTGTGCTTCTGTTGTGAAGTTATTTTGTTGTGCTCAGTTCCTTGGTAAAATTTCGAGGACAAAATTTTTTAAGGATGAGAGATTGTAAAATCCTAGCCTTTTGGTTTAGGACTTTATATTTGGTTCGATTCGGTTTGGTTGTGGCTCAGTTGTGGTTTGATTTTGATTCGACTTTTGATCTGATTTGGTTTGGTCTTGGTTTGAGTTTTGGCAAGCATTGGTGTGGTTTGAGCCACTGCAGGTTGGTTTTGGGCCGTGTGGTGGCCAGTTGGTTGGGCTCCATGGGTGGCTTTGGTCTTATTTAATATAAGAGTTTAGGGTCGTTTTTGAATTGGAGGGTGCGTTTTAGGGGTTTTAAGCATTCATTTGGTGTTAAGAATTACATCTTAGTTTGTTATACTCTTGAAATACATGTCAAATTGTAAAAATTGATTTTGCTACGGGGTTTGACCATCTGTGCCTTGAATGCGTTCCTATGGTTTGATTTTGGCCTCCAGGTAGTTACAAGAAAATTTTCACGTCGTTGAGAGCTTTCCAATGACGTATAACATTCTTAAGGTTCAATGTGGACATGCCAAGTGTTAGGGCATACATGCCACATTCAAACACGTGTCAACCATGTGGGCAACATACATGGTTTTGTGTAATTGCACCCGTTTTATTTTCCTAAAACAATGGATATTAATGTAGGGTTACTCCATTTCGTTGTCAGAAAACATGTATGCTAATGTGTATTTGTATTGTTTCGGTTCCAAAAACATGTCTTTCAATGTTGTACTATTTCTTTGATTTATTGTAGACTTCATCTTTATAAATATCTATATTTTCATCATTTGAACTTTGTTTTCAGTGGAAACAACTCCATTGAATTCTTCTTATTCCAATTTTCAAACCTATTTGGTCAATCTTTGTCTCTTTATCACTCTCTAGATCATCCGACTATTGTTTATAAGTTTCTAGATTCGAACCTTTGTCGATCGATCTCCTTCATTTGAACTCTAAATTTAGTAATTTCTTCACTATGAATTTTGGTAATTTGCATTTGCATGTTATAATATTTTCAGAATTTATGCAATTTTGGAATTTCTTATATTAATTACTAAAGTTACTTTTAATTGCTTTAAAAGGGTTTTAAATCATATTTATCACATATAAGTTACAAAAATATTATGTAATATTTTTCCTACACAACAATGAAATTGAAAAACTTGTATTGTAAAGCTATTTAATTGATATAAAGTATGAAATAATTGATTTAATTTTCTTAGTATCCTTCACATGATGCTGAAAATGATTATGAATTTCTTGTAACATCTCATTATTAACAAAATAGTGATATTTTACTAGTATTTAACTATTGTAATTTGGGAAATTTTTAAAGTTATTTTTACTATATTTTCTCATGTTTATCACCGAAAGTTGACAACTTTGGTGTAGTTTAGTGAACTTTTTATTTTTTATTATTTTTATATTAATTATTTAAATAGTATTTTGTTATTATTTAATTAATATAATTTTGGGAAAAACTGTAGTTTTATTTTTCTGATATTTTTAATGGATTTTTGACATGGGATAAAGTTTTTGGAGAAAACCTCATATTCTTTATCTGTATTTTTAAAGATAAAATTGCTTTGTCATTATTTTAATGATTTTGACTCGATTAAATAAATGGTGATTTTGGGAAGTCTAACAACATTTTATTTATCATTTTTTCTATGTTTGGGTAGCTAAATTCGACATGGTGTTGTTGGAATATTTTTATGAGTTTTGGTAATTTATTCAAAGTTCATTCTTTTCCTTGTTTTTTGTGTCAAATTAATCAAGTGCTTTGACATGCATAAAAATGTATCTCTCACGCGTAGCTTTAATTTTGTTAGTTATTTGGGTTTGTTGACAAGTCTCGTGGTTAGAGTTTGCTGGTAGATTGATTGGAACTTGGATACTAGGTCTGTTTAGGACTTGCTTCTTGTTTTATAGTATTCTATTGTGTTGAATTAGTTGTTTTATATCGTAGGACAAGTTAAGAGACAATATTTTTGGAAGACCCTATTAGTTTGGGCCGTTTAGTCATCATGAACAATAATCGTCAAAGATGAGATTCGTTGAGTTATTTCAAAAACCAAAAGATCCATAACAATTTGTCTTCTTTTTGAAGGCCTATTATAATTATTTCCTACCCAAACCTTATATAATGTTGTATTGTTTTTATCGTTGATTTGATTCGGGTAACTCCCCCTTTGAGGGCAAGCCCAAGTGGAGAGTGGTTGGAGATCCTGGTGGGTAAATCCCACCCTTGGTGATTAAAGTTATGTGGATGGTCCTCTTAAGGATGTGCACTTTCGATTGCATTCTAGACATGCACTGCATTGCAATACCCATAAACCTCCACACTTCTCCGGGTTTGAGGAACTCAAAGGTGGAGTTGTCCGGATCCTTTGGGAACGAAGTGGGTTCTCCCCAGCTCTAGAGCCCGCTCTTCCGAGCACACGCCCTATCTGAAGGGGTGGCCGTCAGTAACCCTCATTCCATCTCTCACCGAAAACACAAAACTATATATATACATATATATATATATATATATATATGGCCTGGGTTGGGATTTATACAATAGGCCCGAAGGCATCGTGAGCTGGATCTGAAGTTCGAAAACAAACTCGAGGGATCTCATCCTCGAGGGTTATTAATCTGAAAAAAGAACCATTGGCTAAATGGCCCGAGTTAAATAGGATCCGATAAAACGCCACTTAACTCATCCTGTACATGATAAATCAAATACACAATAGAGTAGCGTAAAAATAGAGTACGAGTCCTAAACGGACCTGGTAGAAGCTCCAAACGGGTGCACGTGCCTAGGCGGCGAGCTCCTACACCGTACCTACACAATCAAGCTAAAAACTAATGCTCGCATGATGAATCACACATCCTATAGCATGCACACACAATCAACACAATCACGCATCAATCAACACACATCAACCTTTATCAATTCTAGCAAGTCTACTTAGGCTAGTTTGCATTAGATCATGATCATTACCTAGTTACCCTAATTAGTTTCTTAGCCTCCATTTTTAACACCACTCAATCAAACAAATTTCATATTTTATCCTTAATCAAATCTACATTTATATATATTATTATAACACACAATTCACCAATCCTAGCATGCAATTCTAATAATCAATACTTTCAAATAATTAAGTTAAAATAAATTATACCTTGCGTCGTCGAAAATCAGTGATGGCTAGGGTTTTCATTTCATGGCTCGAAACTAAAATTCGGCACCTAGCGGCCTCCGAAGTCCGATCAGATTGGACCGGGTGCGTTCAGCGGATGATCCGGCGAATTTCCCACGAATCCAATTTTCCGGCGGTCCCGGTGGATTTCCAGCGAGTGTTAGCAGTTTTTCGACGGATTCCGGCGGTTTTTCGGCAATGTCTCGGGATGGGGAAATCAGGGGGTCTATCAGCACCAGCTCAACGAGCTTGGTCTAATGGTGGTGTCAAACAGGGTAGCCGGGGCGGTGATGGCTGTTGGCGAAGACGTCGAAAACGGGTGACGGCGGCGGCATGCTCCGATTGGGGCTACGGCTGACCTTGACGGCGGTCGGGATGATGGGGAAACATCGGCGACGGCGAGGGGGTGGTCGTCGGGGTCATAGCGGCGGCGGCGTGGCCCGGATGGCAGCAAATTGAAGAGGGAGGGCATCGAGGCTTGTGGGGCATTTCCGGCATCGTGGCGGCGAGACGGTGGCCAGGGTGGGTCGTGGTGGCACGGCGACGGCACGGCAGAGCGGGGCGGTGTTGATCGGTGGTAGTGCGGCGTCGACAGCAGCGGTGGCGGCAACGAGCACAAGGCGGCGAGGGTTTTGGGAGGGAAGGTGTCAGGAGGGAGAAAAATACCCTCAATGGCAAACTCGTAAATAAGTATTGACTCGATTCCTACTCGAGTCAAAATAATAACTAGTTCGCAATAAATTCTAAAAAAAATCTAGAAAAATATTGGAAAAATCTCGTAAAATCAGACGAACACAGCAATACTGCATACCTCTTTATACTTGATAACCCATTTTTTACCATCTTTTTGACGTTATCATCGTATACTTAAGCATACATGATCCTCATCGCTCATAACTCACAGCTGGCCTCAACTCAGGTCGCGGTCCATGAAGCTGACGCAACTCGAACCGACTGGTTCGCTCCCGTAAAACTCTGACTCGAGTCACGGGTTTTACACTTTAAGCTTCTCACACTTGAATAGGGGTAGGGTATTGGTATTGTGTTCTGAGGTGTATGTCATGACTGTAGTGATTCTTCTTCTTGCCTTCAAAGCTAGAGGAGTGGTGCATGGTGGTGATTGAAGAGGATAGGTCATGGTGCCCCTATTTGTAGTAGGGTGCATGCCGGAGTACTTTCCTTTGTCAGCTTCGGTTTTTCTTTTGGTGTTCAATCCCATTCCTGTTTTATATTAATATGAATTATTGAGTTCATATGCTAATTTCTTATTATAGTTATTTTGTTTTATGGATAAGTACTTGTACTAAGTTTTCGTTATTATATATATATATATATATTATATATGTATGTATGTATGTATATGTATATGTATATATATGTAGGTGCTGGCCTCATGTGTCACTAGTGGATACTAGGTGATGCTTTCAACTTCACATATACGCATACTTGGTCGCGGTGCTGTTTTTGTGCTTTGGGTTGTTTATGTATATTCTACTATTAATCTTATATACTTGCCAACAATGTATAGACCCCATGTTGCCAACAATGTATAGACCCCATGTTTGGGAGTTCATCTTTACCTACTTGTAATTTTATGCTATACGTATATTTATTTTCTTTGCATTTATTTTTAGTCTTTTATTTTTGTGTGGTGTTGCATATTTGGGTTGGCTATCTTACTTCCAAGACATCTAGAGGGTTTAAATCGTAGGGGGTGTTTTGTGTGTATTGCCTTCCATATAATTGAGTTTGGATGTATCAAATTTATTATAATATAACATTTCAGTTCAGTTCAATGTTGAACCAAACATGGGATGTTATAGTTGGTATGGACAAAACATCAAATCATATGTAAACAAAACTACGTGTTTGTCTCAACTCTTGAATAGCCTTGACTCGAGATAATTTTTGCACATAAGTACCTCTTGAGAGTTACTGCATCTTAACTCGATTTTGAGAAATGTGATATCTGCCACAAGACCAACACAATAACAAGAGTAAACCACTTGTAATCACTAGTGTCCTTAAGACATTAACCAAGAATATAGACTTTGGTCCTTACTTAAGAGAGATGCATCAAAGCTTATGGCGTAGTACATCTACTAAGCCATCATGAATTTAATAAGACTACGTAAAAACATGTTATTAAGTGTAAGCCTTTCACTTCTTCTTAGTATCTGAAAATTTATAATTTTTAACTTAATATTGAGAAATAGCACAATAACACGTTAGCAAATCAATATAATAACTATTAAACCATCTAAACATTGCCAAACTGAGGTTCATAAAGAACCCCGAATAACGAATAATTACAAACCTGAGTGTGTAACTCTGTGCTCTTGGATGCTTAGCTAGAACCATCCTAGTTTGAACAATAATATAACTCTAATTATATGATAGTGGCCAAAAGAATGTGACCATCATCAAAGTGACAGTAAATGTGTAGTCTGTGTGTGCTTAGTATTATTTTATTCTTATTATTGCCATGTCATGCATGTTGTTAACTTTGAGGCATTCTAATAATTGTCTATAGGGTGTGTAAGCTTCGAAGTCCCAAAACTGATGTTGGAGCTTATTGCACTTGTGTGTGTGTGTGCCGATTTAACGCAGGGTGGAGGAGCTTACCATTGATATCACTTGAAGGGTCTACGTAAAGATCAAGTGTTTGGGTATGATGCCTTGACACTTGAAGAATGTCTGTGTTTGCGTGTTTAATTATTGCTCGCGGGTATGTGGAATAGGTAACTATGTCCCCTATATTTACGTGTATGTTTCACATCATATAAGAATAAGTCACCTAACTCAAAGGTAGAAACAAAGTGTAAGAATTGGATCATGCATCCATATTATGAAAATCTCAACCTATTGGCTTGTTGCCTTTGTGTAGCTCGTAGTGATCATCTCATCTTTAAAGTCACCATCTTAGTTGTCAGGAGGTGTTGTCTATCCTTTGATTCAGAGTGCTCGTATTAGGAGCCTAAAGTATAAAAACTTTCCTATGGTAGTATGATAAGCATACATGTATGCAAGACTTGATAAGGTTTCCCACTCGAGCCTCCCTGAGGGTTGAGATATGCTTTAACAATGTTAATACCAATTAGTAATCTAACGAATAGCTTTCTGAATTATAGCATCATCAATCGGTCTAGGTCTAGGCCAAATTAGGGTGTTACAAAACCTTTGGACTGCAATTCGACTTTCCTCCCAAGTTCGAGACTTCAAGACGGACACCAACTCCAAAGTCAAAAGACTTCATGTCCACAATTTATGTCCACAACATCATGTCCAAGTTCTATAAGTTTAAGTTCCATATACTTGTCCACTATAAGTCCACCATAATCTTCATTGTTTCTATCACTATATTCAAATTAAAATTCTATATTGATTAAATTAGGACTTCCAAAGCTTGATAGTTCAGACCACTATGAATACAACATAGTTCTCCCTCTACTTTATTTAAATTCAAATCATAACAATTAATTCTTAATGTTGCCTAATTAGTTACTCCATAAGTCCAAATAATAGTTCCAAGGTTTGGTCCAAACACCCAACTACCAGTCTTATGATTAGTCCAACCAAACTATATTTACAAGACAATTAATTGCAAGTCCTTGACCAATACATTTGTCCAAGATACTTGTCCACCTTCAAGTTCTCTTGAGAGTCCAAGTTCACTTGACTGACCACATCCAAGTCTGATTGACTAAGTCCAAGTTCGAAGATCAATTCAATCAGCTCAAATAATCTCCAAGTCCGAAATCATTTGATCAACATGTAGCTTGAAGTTCGAAACTACCATTAAGTTTAATCTTCAACACATCATCATACATAGTATGTTCAACATTAAAATTAACGTGCCCTTTATTATCAACATCATCATGTTTCATCATCAAAATGTTAAACATAATAACTAACTGATTGATCCACATCAATCCCCTTATGACTTAACACTAGGCCAAGCAGGATGGGTTAAGTGGCTCACAAACGTAAGTGCTAGCGGGGCCGGTAGAGGCCGGACAGTAGATATAATGCAATTAAGTGTCCCCTTGCTAGTGCCCTAAGATAGTTACTGAGAGACTAAAATGAGTCTGAAAGACTGCGACAACTAAAACGCAGTTGCTTGTGGCAATCATAGCAGTGTTGGTGCTAAAGCTTAGGTTGAAACAGTATCTGTCAATGAACTAGTTAGGATGGCGATGGTCTAGCAGCTAAAGGTTGTTAGGATGGGTTAAGTGGCAGCAATTGGGGTTTCCCAAAAAGTGGGAGGAAGCTAGGAAATCATGTGGAGAGAAAATGAGGGATGGGCGAACGAGATCTTACTACGTGGTATGATCTTTTCACCTGAAAGACTAAAGGTCCAATACTAGGGCCCATCGTAGGGAATGGGCAATATATATGAACTATGTTGTCAAAAGTCGTAACCAACACCAAGCCAAATAGAGATTACAAATGAAAATTGAGGTAAGAAAACTAAATCGGCTCCAAAGTCCTAATCTCAACCAGATAAAATCTAGAACTTGGGTCAAAGGAAAGACTAAGACTATTTGGTATCCGATTTCATATGATGTATGTAAAAGAGGTACCATAAAAACCCAAATTGATTACTTAATGCATAAGTGATCTAAGTCTAGCACAAAACCCATAAAAACTAACTCTAAAACCCTAAAAACTCTCTCCCTCAAAAACTCTCATACCTCATATCAATGCTGTCAAAAGTCATAACCAACACGAAGCTAAATAGAAACTACGCATGAAAATTGAGGCAAGAAGACTAAATTGGCTCCAATATCTTAATCTCAACCAGATAAAAATCTGGAACTCGGGTCAAAGGGAAGACTAAGACTATTTGGTATCCAATTCCATATGATGTATGTAAAAGAGGTAGCATAAACACCTAAATCGGATACTAAATGCATCAATGACCTAAGTCTTGCCCAAAACCCACAAAAACTAACTCTAAAACCCTAACAACTCTCTCCCTTTAAACTCTCATACCACACATATACTTTGATAATACATGCCCTCCTATAACATAACTAATGTTATCATCTTTATATAGGGGCATACTCAACTTCCATAACATGCTTTGACGACTATTTGAGCCCCATAGCTGGAGTCCAAAAGCTGGATTGAGTCAAAACTATTGTTCAATTGACCGAACCAACTCAAAGTTGGCCTAAATCGGGCAAAACTACTAGTGGTAAAACCCAAAGCTAAAATTAGAATTTTACACCAAATAATGCCTTCTTTTGCTATTTTACTATAAGATCTCTCAAATAGTTAATTACTCTCATATCTAATACTTATCAGGGTAGGATCTAATATATTAATAGGGAAATACTTATGATCTTCAACTTTGACTAACTGTTTTTGAAGAAATGGCAAGGTCCATTAATTTATGCTTGGGCAACATTGTTACAAATGGTATCAGAGCAACCCGGGGGGTTGTATTGGATAATGGTGATCTGCCTAAATAAAAATTAGGCTCATAAGCAATACAAAGGAATTATATATAACAAAATTTTCTTCACGTGGGTAGAATGCAAAACCCCTATATCATTGGTCCCATATCCAATATAAGGGTAAGATCTAGTATATTAGTAAGGATGTGTTTATGATCTTAAACTCTCGTAAACCACTTTTGAAGAAATAACTAGGCCCATCAATTTGCGTTTGATCTAGATTGTTACACTTATAACCCAAAGAAGCTGATGATTGTAGGAGAAATGTGAAAAAAGGTGCATTTGAACCTAAATCCCATGTTGGAATTGTCGGTAGTGTATTGTCTTGGTACCTTTCTCATACCTGTCGCTCAATATGTATTGGCAATACAATAAACCATGTTGAGGCCAAGGGTTATTCTTCTATGAACACATTCTAATTACCACCATTTCAGTAGCTTTTGAATATAGACAACTGCCGATGGGAGAAAGGTAAATTTTTTATTAACACAAAGGAGGGAGGAATTTGTTATTTAACTTGTAGGAGGAAGAGTGTACATATATTTTAATAATGGCACGAGTACCCACATATACTTCGGTTTTCATTTTTTTATGAAAAAAATTGTTCTGTTATTCCATTTGATTTACAATTTTTCCACCAATCTCATTCGTGAGTTGGCCGTCAGTGCTGACCCGACAAGATTGAGATATTTGATTATACATACGAGAGATTTTGGTTTGTGTCTCGTTTAGATGATTATACAGGTGGCAAGGTGGCAGAGAAAATATAAATAGTGGGGACGGTGAAGACAAGTTTATAGTGGTACAATGAAATATCACGTTAGAGCCTTTGCTCGTCTTCTTCCCCTTAACAGATCTCGAGTCGATCAAGTTCTCGACTGAACCCATGGCCAAATTGAGGTCCATTTGACTCAAATTGTGATCTCCATCCTCCTTCAATATAACCGTAGAACCTCTGCATTCAGCTGAGCATTCTGCTGCGAATTGTCAAGATAGCTCCTCGACGAATTCCGAATAAACAAATGGAGAAGCCATCATTCCAGAAATTCCGATTCGTGACGAAAGGACAGATTAATATAATCACCGTCTCTAACCTTCGATTAGCCTATTCAAAATCCACCCCTCAACTTCCAGAAATTGGTATCCCTCGGCCCCTATCCACTCACCGATTCCCGGCCAACACCTTCAATGAAGGCACAGAATTCTGACTAAAAGACCCTTTTTCCAAAGGGCTAAAAAAATGAGTTGCTAAGATTCAGTAGCATTTTTTAGCTGCATTGACAAAATTGTCATCTCATAAAGAGGTAAACTCTATTTTTGAACATCACCATGCATCTGTCCAAATTGATTCATAAAAGGTTAAAAACAAGCTCATTCCATACATCTTGAACACCAGGCAAACACCAATGCATACAGTCAGAATAACTTGCAGGATTTGCTAGTTGTTCTGAAGAGAAAGTTTCCCAAAACTTTCGGTAGATGGATGGATGTCCATCCTTTCTGTACTCGGAAAGTTGAGTGACATTAACCAGAGTAACTTTTGAATTTAATCTACCCAAAACACTATCCACCATCTGCATTGTCAGTAAATCTGACCCACTTCCCCAATAAACCACCTCCTCAATTGGAAGTCTTTCATTGTAGCAGTTCCCCTGAGTACCTGGGTTCCATTCCCGGCTCCTGTAAATCCAATGATGGAGACAGCCATAAAACAAAAACTTATGCATTTCTATTTTTATAATAATTCATATGCATTTTTAGACTCCAACAAGGAATTAGTCACCAACACAAGGAGAAATTTACTTTTTAACTAAATACCAATTGAGAAATTTAAGGTGACAATTTGAAGTTGAAAATGTATACAGCGCTAAATAGAGTAGCAAAAGTCTGACAAGAGCTTGGCTAGAACATAACTTGAAAGGACGGCTTGTGTACCCATCCCATGTTCTGAAAGCTTGGCATAGCCTGGATTAATTTTGTGCTCAAAACTAATATTTTTACACCATAGCGAATAGAAATGTTACACAAAAATGTCTATCAGATGGTTTATTGTCTGCTCTTACACTTGTACATATAAGTTCTCTACAAAGACAAAGGTGATAGATTTGCAATTAAAAAATTATAATAGCTAGAGTCTAGAACAATTTAATTGCAGTTGACTAATTGCCTTTTAACTTAAAATTTTCAAATATGAACTGGAGTAAAACAGTTAGAACTAGTTCCATTCAACTTGCAAGAAAACTCTTAATATCAGCATTCATGATATTGTCCAAAAATTTCAGCTCTGTATCTTTATCACCTCATGGTATTATCTTAAAAAAAAATTATGTACAGAAACACATGAGGACTTACCATAAATGTGTGGGAGACATGGTGACAAAGAAGGCCCTCTTGTTCTGGTCAACATTGGATAATATCCAATCTCCCCAAGCTTCCATGGCAAATGTCATGGCTATCAATCCATCCAAGTCTTCACATACACCTTCTTCATCAGCAGTCCATCTGCATAGCAGATCAACAAATAAAATGCAAAGCAACGAAAACATATTTCTATGAAAGGAAGAAGATATTCATACTTACAGAAGTCTTACATTCCCCTGTCTCCACCACAAGTATGTGTTGAAGATTAAAATATCAGCCTTAGCCCACTCTGATGCATGCTCATGAAGCAGCTCTGGGGCAATAATCCTGTTGCTCAATCTGTGGTTTACCGGATCGTCAGAATTTGATTTAACAAGAAGTGGGGCCCAGTGAAACTCAACTGTAGCATTATATTCCTGAATTGAAGTATGATATTCATCAAGAATTTTGAACACTAGATAATGTTAAAGTATAAACAGAAGATATCCTATTTCTGTTTCTCGGAATAGTAAATATTTAAATCTTCTTCACAACCAAACACTGCGCAGCACTATCACACATTTGTGGATGTAAACCCATGTTTAGGAGTGATCAATTCAAATTTTTGCCGAATCACATGCTGCAAATGCACCGTTCACATTAGAATATCTAATTCAGTAGACAAAATAGAACTTTTCCACTCCACATTAAAATGAGCCTTTGGTGACATTGATCTCGTAAATTTAAATTAGGAGCAGCCAAGATTTTTAAATGAATAAATAGGTAATTGTGCTTCATGAAAATTGATTGGCTCATTCCTAAAATATAATTTGTACCTCTGCCCTGAAAATAGTTAAAGGAGCATTTGGCGACATAGACTTCTTATTCGCTGGAACAACAGACTGCAGCAAACACACCATTGATATCCACTGACCTCTGTCAAGGGAGTCACCTATAAACATCAATCTCTTCCCTCTCAATTTCTCCCACATTTCGGTAGCATTCCACCTTGAAATAACACAAAATACCCAGTTTTCAACTTACAAAGATATATTCAGAAAAAAAAACCAACTTAAATCATTTTTCCGAATATAAAAAAACACACCAGCATAAAAACACCCAACCTCTTCAAGTTACAGCCATGAGGTTGCCACCTCCAATTCTGATAGAGAGTATCAGGGCGCCCATGTTTAGAGCAAGCTAACTGATCAGACATATAAGGGCAATCGGACTCATTATACAGCGGATAGGAAACATTATCAAAAACCCATCTACCAGAGAATATGTCACAAGCTTCCGAATCTTGCTTAAACTCTTTGTTCCCTCGAGTCAAATGTATGCGAGCTCCTTCCAGGGTGTAATTCCGAGTAGAAGTGCATGCTTTGGACCAATCAATATTACCTACATTGAAAACTTCATCACCTCTACATAATGACATTCGTAGCATGTTTCTCGACACAACCATGGAATAACTTATCTCTCCAATAGAGACACGCATTACTAAATTATGTTTCACCTATTCAAACCAAAATATTGTAAACAAATCAAGCACAAGACACAAAAAATTTTAACATCGGACAGTTGGGAATGGAAGCTGTTTAAAAAAAAGGCAAGTATCCCAAAACAAGCCAAGGACAGCTGTTTCAAAACCCACCTAGATCCTTTCCCTTGCGTCTTACGCTGCTGGTATCCATGGGAACCGATGAGGGGAACCTTCCAACATCAGCAACAGCAGCAGCTGCAACATCTTCCAACTCCTGTACCTGCCTCTTGTTTTCATTGTAAATTATGGAAGAGACTACGAGAAAGATGAAGAGAGCAGTGACGATCGGGAGAGGGATCCTCTTCCTGCTCCACCGCTGCATTGCCCCAATCACAATCAGGTAAAGGGTAGTTCAAGGCCGATCCACATCAGATAACAGGGTTCTTCAAGCTTCAAAAACAAGCAAAAGGATCGAGTCTTTGGGTTGAAGGATCAGAAAAATATAAACACCAAATTTTCGTTGTTGGTTTTGCCGACAAAGAAGCTAGAGACCAAAAATGATTGTAGGGTTTTTGTATGAACTCCGTTTTACTCCGACCACAATTACACCGGGGAGTGTAGCAGACAAAATTGGGACCACATTTGTTTTTTTTTTCACTCCATTGATCATTGACGAACCTTTTTTTGTTTACCTAAGCAGTGGACTTTTCGCTTTGCAAAAAAAAAAAGCAGTGGGCTTTTCATTTGGAAGGAGTCCATCAATGAAGATTTTTTTTGAGCTTCCGGTAAAAAAAAGGATAATTTTTTTATAATACTAAGTAATTGAAAATTTTTTCTTAATTATTAGAGTAAGTAATATACTTCAATAACAATGAAATTGCCCTAAGATTTAGTTTTATATTAAAAAATAAAATTGACTTAATGCAAATTAATTTAAAATTTTTAAAAAAATAAAATATGAATCTGGCTTGCAAAGGGCCATCGGCCACCGGCCATGGGCAAAGTGGCGTTGACCTAAGATAGGTATCCACCAGGCTACAGTAATTGAGAAGAAATAAAATGTCGTGAAACTAAACTACATCTAACTCATACTCATAGAGGTCAAGATATGGATATCACTATAAAGATTGGATGCATACATATAGAAATAAGGCGTTGGTACCGTTATTATATTTATCACATTCTGTACCCGATTCATCTTTCAACCAAACCAAAATATTATATTTTTTAATATTACTATCTCTTATCTGAATTAAAATTTAAACTTATTTAGCGTCTTAAATTGAAGACAACCACTACCCACAATCATAATCGTAAGAAGCAAAAGTAAAAATATATAAATATTATTTAAAATATTATAAATTATTAAAAATATATGTTCCCAAATATTGGGGTTATTATATCAATATATTAATCAATGACCAAACTAATATTGGAAAGCATCATAAAACAACACGATAACAACGCAACGAGAATATGCGTATGTGTGAAGATTTTATTATCTTCTTGCATCCACTAGCGACAATGTAGGTACACTACCTATATAAATATTAAAAAGAAAAAAATGTTAGTAACAAATTATGCAACAAGTTACCGGTCAACAAAATAAAATAATTATAATATCAAACTAGCATACGAATTTAATAATTCATATTAAAGTAAAACAACAAGGATATAGTACACCACAAAAAGAATCATATAACACCTAAAAGAAACTACACTGGCGTGCGACCCGCAGCTGATCGAGCAACAGCCATTCTCCTATCTTCTCCAATTCTATCATACTCCTCTCCTTTGAACTCTGAAAGCAAGCTAAGTACACCATAGTCATGCGGTACGCCGCATAACATGCTACCCGTAACCCTACGCTTCTTCGGGTGTGAGAAACTCACAAACACAGGGGTGAAAATGATGTAGCGAAAAGAGAAAATAGAGCATTGCGTTGATCCTATTGACAATCACTCTTAAAATTGTAAAAACATAATATAATAATAGTAGGCTTAGGTAAGGAATAATAAAATTAATAGGCCTCTGGAAAGAAGGCAACTTGCGATGGATATTTTTGTTTTTGAAAACAACTTAAGAGAAAACATCATCGAGGGTTATTAAACACAACATCTAAATGACCCGAATTAAATAGGTTGCGATAAAACTATTACTTAACTCATCCTATGATATAAAACAACCCATATATCAGATAAGCGTAAAATAAGAAATGAGTCTAAAACAAACTTTGTCGCTCCAAGCAATCTAGCAAATAGTTCAAACCATGCGACTTACAAATGAACCCAACTCAACATCTAACATAATCTATATTATGAGGGATAAAAATATGTGATCAAACGAGATAAGATTAATTTAAATCAAGTATTATATAAATTTGTACATTGCAATAGATGAATAAAAATATCATATGAATAAATGAAAAAGAACAATAACAAAACTATAGTGTGAGAGTTACTAAAATAGAAGATTTAACCAAACTGTATGCATACAAGATCAGGATTTTAGATTTGGTCAAAAGTTATAGACTTTTATCAAATATTAGGAAAAAAATGGATTGAATAGATACTCAAAAGAATAATGACTCATTACAGATTCAACGACGAAAATTTGTAGTTAAAAGATATTTGATATACGGGTATCTCAATATGTAACCAATTTTGATGGCAAATTCTAGTAAACTCTGGTAGACGACAATGTTAGAAAAACTCAACAAAAAGTGGAATAATAATAGCAATATAATTTGGAATTTATGGTAGAAAGATGTTTTTATAAAGATAAAGCTTTTTATGGAAAAATGAGAATACAAGGAAATGAAAAAACAATGAATATTGGTATAGAGAATTAAAGAGGTGTACATGAATGCATGTACAATTAAAGAGACGGCCCATCATGTGATATTGTCTATTAATGTAACATGACCCATGACATCTTTATGACTCTAATTAAATTCTAGTTACACAAATTTCATGATTTTTGTAATTGTACAATAGTAAATCAATTTTTAAATGAATATGAAGTCAAATTGGTCACATAGATAAAGTAGAAGACTATCAGGAAGTAGTGTGACAACAAACCAAATGCCATATCAAGTTAGGTATTTAACAACATCTTGACACTAAATACCTTCCCCCCCACCCCCAAAATGACCCCTCTAATGTGTAAACAACCTATTAACTACTTTTAAAATACAATGCATGCCAAACAAAACCACACCAACATATACCCACATGAGTCAAAGCCTTCCAAACCAAGTCTCGAGCAACACCAACTCTCCTTTCAATCGAGAGCCAAAAACCAATCCAAACCAAATCAAACCAAAAGGTCAATTGAATCAAGCCAAAGGCCAAATCATACCGAACAACAAATAAAATCCTAAGCCAAAAGGCATGGATTTTACATATTTAAAGCAAAGCTCATAGCCTACACGACAAATTTCTTATTAATGGTGGGACTCGTAGCCTATGAGGCAAGCTCATAGCCTATAAGGTGAGTTTCATATTCAGAGTAAGGCTCATACCTACATATATACATGGTGAGTTTCTTACTTGAACCATGAACAAACAAAAATATGGATACTAATCTTCTCCACATATTATCATTAAAACGACTAACTTACATTAGGTTTTGATCAATCAAATTGAATTGAACTAAAAGAAAACACTAGTCTAAAGCCTCGGGTTTTACAATTTGAGGAGCTATACATGGAGTCTACAACAAATATTAAGAAGAGCAAGGAAATAAAGATCATATTATAGGCCATGGCTATGGAGAATGAGCAACTAAAATAGGCCAACACCTACTTGGGAAAGCCGCTAGCACAATCAAAAGATCAATGTGAAGAGCTCCGACAACTTATTAAGGCAAAGGAGGACTCAGAAAATTTACTTGGTGGATTCAAAACGCTCTCTAACATGCTTCTATTTTAAATGAGCTCATCATATAAGCTTGGACTAGGTGGACTCATTTACAAGGGAGAATTCAAAATATCATAACAAACGAAACTACACATAAAGTGAACAAGTTTCAAGGAGATCATCATCAATATCAAAAGCCCTCAACTTTTATGTTTCAATAAGGACTTCCCCAACTTGCTACTATTGTGGGAAGAAAGGAGCATCATCTCCAAGTGCAAGGAAAGAAAATATATCTTAAAGGGATCAAGCAAATCGATTTTCAAGGCATCTTGCCTCAAAAAGTTTTGAAAATTCATTTTTGAAACTTTGGGATCCAAATGCAAAGTTGAAAGCAATTCCCTTGATTTTCAATTTTTTTTAAAAAAGGGGGTATTGATTGAAAGGATTTTATCAAATGGTTTTTATAAAAAAGTTCTTAAAATTCACTCATTGTGACGTTTTATTGAATGCAAAATGAATATATTTTGCCAGTAAAATTTTTTAAAATTAGTTTTAAAAAGTTGTTTTAAAAAGGATTATTTTTTCAAAAATATTTTAAATACCACTAAATTGTTCAAGATGGTGAATAGCCACTCAATTATGTCTAAAAATCATTAGATGATGTTTTGGAGATGATTGATTGGCTACCTGTATTTGGGTGTGGATTATCGGACATCGGTGCATTTGAGGGGCGGTGGGTGCAGAGCCTATTCCGTTGGGGGGTCAGGATATTCTTCCTACCTTTAAACGATGGTTACGCCACTGGCTCAATTACCTCCTCGTCCACCTTTGATCACTGTGGGATAAGTATGGTTCTTTTCCCATTGCTATGTTGTGGTTGATAACTCCTTCAAGGCTTTGTGTCCTTATTGGTTTGGGGTTGTCCTCCACATTGTGGTAATGTTGAAAGCCCTATCTACCTTGTGGAGCAAACAAAAGTTCCCAAAATCACACTGCCTATGTGAATAGAACAAGCTAACAAGTACAACCAGCTTTCGCATGTTTTCCACCAATTTGTGAGCGTTTGGCCATTTGAAGCAAAGTCTGAAGGACATATTGGTCTAGGAAAGTTTTATTTGATACAAAGAGACTTTCAAGCAAAACTTGGGCTAGACTTAGATTGGGCAATGGCAAGCGGGTTCGCTTACCCGCACTAGACGGAATTGTACATAGTTTGTATGTCATCTCACTTCCAAACCCCAATGTTTCTCTATATGGCTGAAGAGTTTCCCTTGATTTTACTACTCAATGCAAGGATGAAATGGACATTGATTTGTATCGCGAATCACCAAATATGATTCAATAGATGAATGGGCATTGATCATAGGCCTCTGGTCGATGAAGCAAAAGCTGTTGCGTGATAGCGCACATCTATTTCCTTTCTGAGGTTGAGAGAATTCAAGGATTTGGCACTCAGGCTAGCAATCCAGATGGAAAAGTAAGGGCCATCAGGTTTGTAGATGGTAGTTCAGAGTGGGAGTGGTATCCGAAGCCTGGTAGACCTCTTCCGCGTGGTGTGTTCATTCTAAAAAGCAGTATGGTGGTTCACCCTAACATCAACTTGTGTAGGGATGAATAGAGAAAGTCAAGGAACTTTTCTTGCTAGTCTTGTTTAGAGTGAATAGCTTTGGGCTTGGATGGTCTCACTGGATAGGAGTATTTTGACTGTGCTAGGCCTGCAAGGTTAGACTTGAGCTGCTTAGACGATGGATAAGGCCCTACCACCAAAACCACATTGGCCTAAATAATTATGAAGCCCACTTTGCTGTTGTTTTCGGCACTTCGTAATTGTTTAGAACTTTCCCTCCCACCCAACTAAAGATTTGTTCGGTAGTAGCCTGAAGGCTCATTCCTGAGCTTCTCTTCTTCCTCTCCCTTCTCTTCCTCTTATCTTCTCTTTCGTGTTCTTCTCTCTAAGCATTCTAAGTATCGGAACTGCCTTTGGATTTGCTACAATTGTTGGTGCTGTATCCACTAATGATGATTCTACAATTGCTGCCGGACTTGCTTCTATATTCCACATAAGTATAAGAGGAGATCCCCAGATAGAAAAAGACAAAAAAGCACTTATTCCAACAACATGCCAAGCTAAAGGGCGCAATCAATCAACTACCTTTTCCTTTTGTATGCAATTCCAGGAGAAATGGTTGAAATGGGCGGACTAACAACTGAACTCTTATTGGGAGGAGGCCTTACCTTCCTAAAGGGAGAGCAATGGATTTGGCAACAATCTCATCTTAAAATTTCATTCAGATTGCATCGACCGGCAGATCACAACTAATCAATTGTGAATTTGTGTGGTGTTTTTTTTATCAATAAAACAATTGGTCTTGGATCCATCAATTAGCAAGCTACAGTGACTATTCGACCAGATTTGCCCTTCACAATGATTGAGTCCTAACCCAAATGACCATCATGCATGTGCACCCGTCGAGCCCATGCACATTCAGTCGGCCATCCACGCTCACAAGTGATCACCTGCTCTTCGTGTCACTGTAATGACTTGGTAAAAATAGTTACCAGATTTGGGGGAGTGTAATGACTTGGTAAAAATAATTACCATATTTGGGGGAGTGGATAATAGCAAAGCTTTGAAAATCCCTGTATTTGGAAGGAAAATATGAAGAGATAGTTGAGAAGTTTGAACATGGCAGCAGCCATCAAGGAACCAATTGTTCTAAGCCTTCTTCTATATGTACCCAGTACTCAAGCTATCATAGTGGGGACTCGTTGCTACCGTAAAGAAGAGAAGGAAGAAGAAGAAGAAAGCAAGCAAGGAGAAAGACAAGACTGGGAGCCCCCTTTGTTGGAGAAGTAGCTCAAGGAACCCTCAAGCCAACTGGTGTAAAGATCAAAGTGCCCTCAACAAGATCCAATTGAAAGCCGCCACCGAAGATGCCCATCCTCGCCGGAAAACCTTAGAGAATTCTTGGTTGGAGCTATGGAGAACCTACTAGTAGCTATCTTTACGGCCTTCGTCTGACCACCATAGAGCCACCACAACCAGTGCATTCCTCTCATATCCCTCGACAAAACCAAGTCAAGAACTAATGCTAGAGAAGTCCATAGCCACTGAGATATCACCGGGAAGTAGCCCACTGGAGTAGTCATCAGGCAAGTATTGACAGACTTGCCAACCTCCATCCACCCAACACAGACCATCTCCAGCCACGTCTAAGTATCCATCAGACTTCTATCATTGCCAACTGCCTCCTCCAGCCAAGCACCAGCATCGAAAAGCCCATCGTCGCAGGAAAATCACCCAAAAGAGCCCCACTGGAGAAGTGCAATAGCAGGAGGCCATCATCTTTTTGACCTTTGTCCTGCTGATTGAAGCCACCAGCGACCTTGCCACCACTCTCAGTCGGGCACCCTCTCTGCTAGATACAATCTCAGGTCGAGCCACACCAAAGTCCGTCACCGTCATCGCCAAAAATGATGGTAGATTTTTTATGTTCACAGTGATTCTCTGAAATTTTCGATGTCATTGCCATTGACCATAGATCACCAAACTATTACATATGAACTCCCCTCCATTAAAACTTTCGATTTGGGTTGTCACCAATCACCACTGCCACCAAAATTTCATTACTGGAGGTCCAAATTTTTTTAATAATATATTTGCAACTGGTATTGTAGTCGCAAGTTGGGGACAACTATTTGCACTCTAAATTTTGCAACCATTTTTGTGACTATAGAACTGGTTGCAAACCTTTGATTCCAGTTAAAAACAGGGCGTCGAATCCCTCAAATCAAAATCTGACTGCTGCCACCCTCTCCAACATGCTGCCACCACCTACGTCGCCACCCCAACACATACCTGAGCCACCCCATGACTCCTGCTGCAGTCTACCCCCACCGCCGTCCACCACCTCCATCGTCCACTTCCTCCTCCAACCACAATGCAACACCACCGCACCATTACCACCAACCCCCTTGCTTGACACTGCCCTCCACCTGATGCTAACGGCGACCTTTTCCATGCCCCTTGCCTCGCCCCCCATCGAGTCCTAACCCAAAAAACTGTCATGCACCGGTCAAGCGAATGCACACTCACACGTGATCACCTCCTCTTCGTGTCACTGTAATGACTTGGTAAAAATAATCACCATATTTGGGGAGCGGATAAGAGTTAAGCTTTGGAAACCCTTGTATTTGGAAGTAAAATATGAAGAGATGATGGGAAGTTCAGACTTGCTAGCAGCCATCAAGGAACCAGTGCTAAAGCTATCATAGGGGGGACTCGTTGCATAAAGAAGAGAAAGAATAAGAAGAAGAAGCACGCAAGGAGAAAGATGAGAAAGGGAGGAGCCCCCTTTGTCGGAGACGCAGCTCCAGCAACCCTCGACAAGATCCAATTGATAGCTTCCACCGAGGATGCCCATCCTCATAGGAAAACCTTAGAGAATTCTTGGTTGGAGCTACGGAGAACCTGCTAGAAGCCATCTTTACGGCCCCCGTCTGACCAGCCTAGACCACCTTTGTCCAAGCCACCAGAACAAGTGCATTCCTCTCATATCCCTCATCAAAACCAAGTCAAGAGTTGTTGCTAGTGAAGTCCATGGCCGCTGAGAAATCATTGGGAAGTAGTATGTAAAACTTCATTTTCGGGTTAGGGCTTTACCCGATTTGAGTTTTCCCTTGTTTGGGTTAATATCGAGTCGGTTCGAACGAGCTCGAGTCAGACCGATTTTCAAGCAATGAGTATGGGCTGGGGTGGCCGTATGAGCATGTTATAGTGACTGAGTATGTCCGACATGCATATGATAGTTTCAGTTATGATGTAATAGAACATGAGTTATCAGTGTATACATGAGGTATAGATATGATTTTTATGAGTTAGCTAGGATTTTAAGCCTAGATCTAGGTTGTTGCAGTGTTTAGTATCCATTTAGGATTTCATGGATATTTCATTCACATACAACATAGGAATTTTGGATCACTAGATTGTGCCCCTATGGACCCAACTTGATTGAGTTCAGGGTTCGAGGCATATTTAGCCTTCTTGCAACGATTCCCACTACATAGTCACTTTTAAGACTCGAGTTAGCCTCGATCAGAGCTTTCCATCCATATATATATTGCACATACCCATAAGTGGGCCCCACTAGACCACGAGTTGTCGAACGTTTAGATCGTGCCATGTGGAAAGATTTGAACCATACACTCAACCTTAGCTCCACCCATTTATTTCCGCTGATGTCCCTCAATTTTGGATGATTTCACTTTAGCGCTACCACCACTTCCGCTCGCCGTCGACGAGTCTTTGCCTGTCTCCGGGTCACTAGACCTGCGCCCCCATGACCACCTCGGCTTTCTATTTGCACCACTGGCACTGGCCCAGCTACAGGCGGCGATAGAGTTCTTGAAGCTAGTTTCCTCCGTTGCCGCCGCCATTCGAGTTATTTTCCACTATCGGCGAGCAACCTTTGGCCGATCCGACTACCCAGACAGCTTTCCCTCACCGAGATCTTCTATTTAAGGTTGATACCAACCTCCACCGTAGTCACGATCGCCCTGGCCAATTTTCGGCTAGCCACTGGTCGTAGTCCGCTGATCGCCACCACCATCATGATCCTCGTCACATGGGCTGTCGATCTCGACCGATAGTGACCCCAGCTGCATTGCAGTCTACATTTTTCGACGATGGGTACTGCTGCACCCGTTTCGCTCGTTTACTAGCATCGTGTTCGCTTGCCTACGTTCATGCCGCGTCCGTCTACTTGTTCTTAATCACCAGCCCTCCAGCCCATATCCGAGTCTGCCAGTCCAGTTCAGGTCTACCCAGTCAACCTAGCCCATTTTCTAGTTAACCCAGACAAGGTTGGTTCAATCCATTCGGTTCAGTCTGGTTCAACTTAGTTCGGTCCGGCTCAGCCTGTTTTCGGTCGTTTCTCGACTATTTTTGGTAAGTTGAGAACCCCTGTATTAGTTTAGATGCATATTCACATGATTTAACATATTTAGATGTTATGATTTTTTAAAAAATTATTTATTTATTTATTTATTCGTTATTTTTATTTATTTTTATTGATATGTTTCTCATATATGATAAATGTTTTCATAATTACTTGTTAGTATTAATGTTATATTACACATGAATATTAGTCTTATTATGTTTACTAAATTATATGTTTATTTATTTATTTATTTATTTATCTATCTATTTGCTTGTTCGGGTGTATGTTATTATTTATTTGTATTAAATTATATATTCTTGTTTTTTATAACTATGATATTATTATTATTCATGATTAATGAGAATTAACTATTTATTTGTTTATTTATTTATAGAGTTATTAGTTGTTTAATTATTTATATGTTTACAAACATGAGTATACATGAGATTTACTCATGTTTCGTCGTGTATTTATATAGGATAATTATATTATTATTATTTTGATTAGAGTATTATTTATGTTCATGTATTTATTATTTACCTAATTATTTATGTGTGTATTTATTGTTTATTTATTTATTTATTATTATTATTACGTCTTAATTTATGTGTCACGTGTTTAGTTATAGCCTTGTTAGCACTATTTTCTTTATTAGGATGTATTAATGATATAAGCACACACTACGAATATTCATCATATAGAGATATTTGTATTTTATTTAGTAGTGGGTTCCGATGTTGGTCTCAGAGTCCGACCTCGCCGTAGATATGCAGATACGCTTGCAGCTTGGACCACAGGTCTGTGGGGCTCTCCCTCTTTGCTTGACATCAGCGGTATTTTATCGGATCCCTTTGATGTCGGACCATTTATCCGTGTTTCTACACATGTTTAATAAAACTACAAGGATGAAATCCTTTATTGGTTTTTGAACTGAAGCTTTAAAAATATATGATATAAGCCTCTTCCCTAAACCTATTATATAAGTACCCGCATTTTTATAAATTTCACGAATAAGAAAGTGAGCGGTATGGAGATATGTATGGACCGCACTAGTACTCTTTCAAACCTTGAGGTAGTGTGGTGTATAAGGATACTGTGTAATGCAATACATTTTTGAAATTTATGGCCCTAACTTAACTATTCCTTTTGCCACTCGAATACCATGGCAGGTAAAATATGAAAGATGTGAGGGTGTAAGCATTGTATGTATGAATATGAACATTAGCATGTGCATGTGAACAAGCACTTGCTTAATTATGTTTGTTTACTACCCAGTATGAGGCAATCTTGAAGTTTCATAAGTTTTCGTTGGTAATGGAATACCCATTTGCCATATTGTATTAGTTATTTTTTTGACTAGTGACATTCGTTACTAACATTTTTTATATAATATATATAGGTCATACAAATTCTGAGTTGACTTTGGTGGAAGGATAGATAAACACTACACACTTGAGCTCGGCACATTTATTTATTTTGTTACTTTTATTTATATTTGATGTGTTTTGACATATATTTAATAATGTCTTTTGTTCTCATGACACTAATAGGGTTGTTTTAATCTATTTTATCGATCGAGTCTTACCGACTAACAACTTTAAACATGACTCAACTCAACCATAACATTTCTAATTCGGTTCTCCGGTGAACCAAAATCAGGGTGTTACATAGCCCACTGAAGTAGTCAAGAGGCAAGTACTGACAGACTTGCCAACCTCCGTCCACCCAACATAGACCATCTTCAGCCACTTCTAGTATCCATTAGACTTCCATCACTGCCAACTACCACCTTCAGCCAAGCACAATAATCGAAAAGCCCATTATCGCTGAAAAATCACCCAAAAGAGGCCTACTGGAGAAGTGCAGTAGCAAGAGGCCAACATCTTTCTGACCTTCGTCCTGCTGATCGAAGCCACCAGCAACCTTTGCACCACTCTCAGTCGGTCACCCGTTCTGCTGGATACAATCTTAGGATGTGCCACACCAAAGTCCGTTGCCGAAAATTGATGATAGATATTTGACGATCACAGTGACTCTCTGAACTTTTTGGCGCCGCCGTCGCTGGGCACAGATCGCCGAACTATTACATACAAACTCCCCTCCATTAAAACTTTTGATCTAGGCTGCCGCCAAAAATGCCAATCACCACTCAATAAATTGTTGTTAATTTGTTCTTTGGCTTGGTATGAGTTTGTTTTTGTCAATGTTAATCATGAAAATTATGTAGTTTTGTAGTTCTGTTATTTTTTTTTACAGCACATTATCCTTTTTTAATTCACTAATGAAAATTGATATCCCGACAAAATTTATGATTTTCTAATAGGTAGACTAGCAAAATCTGGTCTTAATAAAATTTATAATTTATAATTACTCACCATGGCCAAAGGCCTAGAACCTTCATCCATGATACAAAGTTTGGGAATGATAATTTATTGTCATTTCCTAATCAAATATTGTCTATGCTAAATGTATCCAAGCTAGTAACAAACTTAAGTACATTTTTATTTCTTCCTAATTAATTAGGTCTCAACCATACTCAAGCCATATATGAGGTCCAATAGACATCTTCTATATATTTCTTCCTCTCATAGATACGTTAGATATTTTTAGCTAAATGTACACTAATTGATGTATGTTATTGATATTATAAATGCCATAATTAACTTATGGTGTTATTGTTTTCAAGCTAATATAAAGTTTATTGACATATATGAGTGTACATTATAACAATGGATACAAATGGTCATGCTCGGAAGTATCATAGTTAGCTGGAGAAATTCTCAAACTAGAATTTGAACATGGGGTTGAGGTGCTTCTCAATTTGTGTTGTTAATGGGATTATGTCAAGCAACATTTATATTCTAATGGATTTATGTTTGCTTATTATATATGGGTGCCTCAAGGTGAGGGTTCAATGTCTGAATTTGGGTATGAGTATAGCAGCTCAAGTTCCAATGCAATTGGCAAAAATTTAGGTTTTAGAGGGATGCTATATGATGTTATTGGTTCACAATTTGAGGCACCCCACCCATTTTTTCATGATCATGACTTTGTTGATGAAGAACCTAATTAGGATGTAAGATCATTTTATGATCTATTGAGACAAGAAGATTGACAGCTGTATCCGGGTTGTGACTTTCCATCTCCTTTATAAACTTGGATACTTATTAAATATAAACAAGTTATAATGTGGTGCAAACAACATTTGATGAGTTTGTGTCTATTATGAAGAGTGTTTTAGCAAGTGAGAACAAACTAGTAGGTTCTTATTATGATTCAAAGAAATTGATGAAAAAAATGGGAATGAGGATAGAAAAACATGCGTCCGAAGGAGTGCATATTGTATTACAAGGCAACATTACACTTACAACAATGCCTACATTGCAAGAACCCAAGATATAACTTATCAGCCAATGGAGACAGTAATGCGAAG
This sequence comes from Piper betle, assembly GCA_033002965.1. NCBI lineage: Eukaryota > Viridiplantae > Streptophyta > Magnoliopsida > Piperales > Piperaceae > Piper > Piper betle. The sequence goes on along the minus strand of JAURVB010013406.1, from coordinate 18,829 downwards.
AAAGGTGTTGCAACTAAAGTGCTATGATGTTTCCCTAGAATCCAAGATTACAAAGATTGTTCATATCGTGAAAGACTATCAATCATGTCTTGGCATACAAAAAATCTAGGGCACCTGGGGGTAATGATTCACCTCGCACATAGTGAGGCTTGGAAACATTTTGATAATTATCACCCCTCGTTTTCCTCAAATGTACTCAACGTCCAATTGGATTGTGCATAGACAGGTTCAACCCATTTGGTTATTCTAACCAGTCATTTTTACAATATATAATTTGCCTCTATGCATGTGCATGACACGCTTATTTATACTCTTATCTTTGCTCATTCCTGGAAGGCATGGTCTTGGTCAAAATATTGATGTATATCTTATGCCCCTTGTAGATGACTTAAAAGAATTATGGATTGATGGTGTTCAGATATGAAATATTTCTTTAAGAAAAATTTTTCAAATGTTTGCAGCCTTATTATGGACAATTAATGATTTTTCAGCTTATGAAATTTTGTCTGGATGAAGCACTTGTCATAGGCTTCCTTGTTCTTATGAATATATATCACTCGGTAATAATATTTTATATGTGATTTCAAGCGAGACATACTTGGAGGTCGGAGGATACCCCCTAGGCTAGTGCTACATTCACCAAAGCTATACAAGGGTATGATGAAAAGAGCAAAAGATAGAACATTAGAGCTTTTGGACACTAGTGACATTGTTGATTGTATTAAGGGAGGCCATTCTACTTGGATTTTGGAACCGGATTTTGCGGTTGCAAATCCGGTTTCTAAATTCTGATTGGAGGGCTTTCTGGTAGCTAATTTCATCATAGACCCCGTTTTCTGCGAATATATTTTTTGGCCACAAATCTAGTCGCTAATATATTTAGAGATTGGCAAATAGGTCTTTAGCAACCACGTTAGTGGTTACTTATGTGCGTTTCCCTACAAGCGACAACCTAACACACACATCAATTCTAAAATACATTTATAAGATAAAAAGTATGAAACAAAATAAATAGATAATATTTTAAATTAGAATAAAGGAAGAATATTTATTAGTACATAGTAGATTACCTTATACATTGTTTATTATAATTTAGGATATATTATGTTTGTTATAAAATCCAGAGATTACAATAACTAACTCATAAATGCAAGTAATTACTTGGCTTAGAAAATTAGCAAGGATATAGTAGGTAAGCTTATAATAATATGTTGGTTACACACCTAGGATATACTAAATTTATTAAAACATATAAATACATAAGGTAGAGTTTGTGAAATTTGTATCTACTTACAAAGATTACAATAACTAATTACTAGGTGGTGATAATTGTCACGAAAAATCATTAATTGGAATCACCTTGTACACTTCAAACATCAAAGAAATAACAAATCAAGACAAGTGTCTAAGTTTAGCTGACAATCTACAGATTGATGACAGCCGATCGCAATCGTGAGGTCTTTGGCCGATCGATCAACAGTTGATCGCATTCGTTGGAGAAGCACTAGACTTTGGCAGTGACGTAGTAAAGCGCCGGAAAAAATCTAAGTTAAGATCTACTCTTATGGAAAACAAAAAAAAGTACAAAAATAAAAATTAATAATTATAATAATCTAAGAAGATAACAATAGTCAAGATTTTATATCTCCAAAATTTATTCCCTATTTATAGAGGTAAAGGAAACAACTACTTTGTTTTTATCTTGCCTTAGGAGTGTATATCTTAACCTAGATTATTCTCAATTAGACAGGAGATTGTAGTAACAAGGTGCATTGAATTCTTGTTTATCCCACAAGCCTTCGACGAACATTCGTTAGATTATTTGTCAACCGAATGGAGTTCACCAGCGTGCAGATATTCAACACCTCTTTGTGCTTCTACTTTCATGTCTAATAGAGTGTTGTATTTAAGGTTTTATGGGATAAATACTCATGTATTGAACTCTTTGTTTATAGCTTTAGTATATTAGAGGTGTGTGAGCATCTAGAGTTAGCTATAGGTTGGAAGAGTGTTTGTTTGCAAGCCTCCAAGGTATTAAAGGAGTATTTGGCTTCTTGGCTCTAGGTGGACATTGAAATAAAAATTGATCATATGGCCTCTATGGTGTTGAAGGTGTGAAGGCTCCGTGGCTCTAGGTGGGCATTGGAAGAAGAGATGGTTGTATTGCATCTAAGGTGTTAGAGATGTGGTACTTCTACGAGTATATAAACCTTCAGGGCGTTAGAGGTGGTCACAACTTTTAAATATAAGAGCATTCTACAAGAAGCTTGTTAGTTTATAAGTGTAAAAATTGCACTATAGTGAAGTAAGTGAAAACCTACTTTAAGGCTTAAAAGAGATAAAAGAATAGGGTAAGAGTTTTGAATCACATTAAAAATTATTGTGTAGTATTTACTTTACCTCTTCTTTTATTTATTTATTACTTGTTTTGTTTGTGCATATTCAACTTAATATTTTTGTGTTTGGCATATTCACTATAATGTATTAACAGAGCAACTTTTAAATCAATTAGACCTCTTATGTGACTAGTTTTAGTTTGTCAAGCTTTAGTCTTTAATTAATTTAAGCTTAATTAGGGTACTTGTTTTGATTGTTTATCACTTCATCTATTACTTGTCCATTACATCATATAAAGTTCTATGCTTTTATGGGGATCTAAATTATATTATTTGTGATCTTTACCCTCTCCCGCATTAAACTTTCAATAATTAATTGCCGACAATTTGAAATTAAATAAACGAGTTAGAGTCTTCCTTCCCTTTCAAAGGGAAAGGCAGATAAGACTATCATTGGGTATTAAGTAGTAGTGATGGGTGATTAATTGTACAGTCATTAGACACATTATACTAGTGTCCATTACAAATGAAGTAGAAATAAATACAAGCCACTTAATTTGAGAATATTGAAGAGAGAAAAAATAGTTATACAGTAGTATAATTTTAAACTGGTAATCCCTCAGATGTACCGAATGTTATCTCTAAACAAACCTTTACAACCATAATTTAAATCCTAAATTTATCCTAAAATCCCTATCTGATCTATCATGGATCATCTAACAAATAATCTGATAATTTTACAACCTACAACTTTGGTTCGAACCTAAAGCTTGAGGAAAGATTTCGTTAAAAAATGTACATGAAATAAGCCATATTAAAATTTTAATTGTGAATAGTATTAGAAATCCCAAAATTTTCCCAAGTTGGAAATTAAGATACAAAAACAAGAATGTGTCAATAAGTTCGTATAACAACCCAGAAGGAAGAGCTCGTTAAAAAGCGTCAAAAAGGCAATGCTTGTACTGAGAACTTGCCTTCATTGAGAACTAACTTTGCAAGCTATTCGATCAGTGGCAAAGGTCCCAAACCCACCTACATGAGATGTTGAACTAATAATGACAACCAATTTCAAGCACAAATATTTTCAAAATGGGCGCCTTTCTTTTTCCTTTTCACGACTCCGGCTATTACCTACAAGAACAGTTCAAAAAGCAATTTTGTGCAAACATCCACCAATTAAAGTAAAGATGAAACCCAGGAAAGTGAAAGATATCTTACTGGGCAAAGAAAGTTGGCAATCTGCTCTTTCTTACTATCATCCACTTCTTCATTAGCAACATCGCATAACAACTGAACTTTTCCAGAATCAAGGCCTATTATGCTCACCATGGCACTACTGGCAGCATCTGCAGCTTCCTGGTAGTAGGCCATGCATGCTAAAAAGCTACCATCTTTAAAAAAGGAAGTTACAAAAAATTTTAAAATGTTGCTTGCTTGTGATACCTGCATTGCTTCTCCTCTCAGTTTGACAAGCTGGAGTCCATCCTCAATGCTTAACAAAGAAAAAGAAATCATGCAAAAATATTGGTAACTTACATCATATACCAAATAATATAGTTCTATGACCCCAAGCAAACATACCTGAAAGCAGCTGCAAAAGCAAGTGCAGTATACTCTCCCAAGCTCAGGCCACATGTAACATCAACAGAATCTATTATCCGCTGACCTCCTTCCTGAGATCGTAAAACTTCTACTGCTGCTAGGCCTGTTACATAAATTGCTGGCTATAAAAAAATTTTACTTTCAATTAGTACTACTAATGCAAAAATCGCTCAAAACCTCCCTAGAAAACAATAATGACATTAGGAATTAATGACCAACTAAATTCAATCTGACCAGATGTGAGCATTCGTTAGTGTGCATCTCATATGACCATAACCCTAGAAATTTAAAATAGAAATGCACCTGCATGATTCAGTTCCTTGACTAAAAATTGATTTGAGTTATTAAAAAACAACTAACTCAATTAGGAATCAAGTTTCCTGATAAATCTTTGAATTATGGGCATAACCAATCTGTGTATGTTTTTTTCAATAAGGTTGAAATACCTGACTTATTACAATGGAATCTAGTCTCTCTTTGAGCCCATCCGTAAGGTTGAAACTAAAAAACACAAATATAATACATAAATCCCCCTGATTGGGCAAGCCACCCATGAATACATGCACTAATAAACTAGGAGTAAATCATTCCTCATATGGTCATCAAAATAAATAATACCCAAATATGTCGTTTGCTTTCTTAGACAACTCTGCAGCAGCTGGAACTCTTTGGTCCTCCTTGCCCATGCCAACAGACTGAGCACCCTGAAGTATTTTATTGCGAGAAAATGAATATCATAACCAGTTTTCATTACCATCGCTGCGGGTAAGTTTTGCACCTTTTGTCGTTTCAGTTCTACCTATGCCCATGGCTGCAAACCACTGATAAAATTAAACAATTTATCATCTTCAAACATGTTTTTGATGTCCAAGAGACACGAGCTAAACTCCTTGACGTATTCTCGTACTGTGCCTGTTTGTCTCAACTTCTTGAGTCGATCCCTTGCCACCCAGGTAGTATTGGTTAGCATAAACCGCTCCCGAAACTCCTTTTTCAGCAGCTCCCAAGTTTTTATTCTGGGACGTCCAACACTTTCTCCCTCTTCGGTGCGAGTACGATACCATAATTTGGCATCCTCAGACATAAACATGCTGGCCATCGGAACTTGTCTTTCTTCAGGAACTTTCGCGGCAGTGAAATACTCTTGCATGCCCCAGATGAAGTTTTCCAGATCCTTGGCTGATCAATTCCCTCAAACTTCTTCGGCTCTGGCACCTTGAGCCTTCCCGGAACTAAGTTATCTACTTCTATTACATGGTCAGCATTACCCTACTGAGATTGTGCTAGAAACCCTCGCTTCAGCAATTCCACATCTGTATGCAAGCCTTCGAATGCATCCCTAAGATGTCCCAACATCTCAGCCGCCTCTCCTGCATGACTGGATTCAGCTTGTGCTCCAACCCGAGCACTCAAGTCCCTCATCCCTTCAGTTAGGGATTGCAGTCAGTCGAAGATGGTATGTGCATCTTCACGGTCAGTAGGCCCTCCTACTAACACTTCCAGCCTTGCAACTCTATCCCTCAGAGCTTCTGCATGTGTATCCATTCGACCACGAAAGTTATCATCTTCTTAGTAAAGAAAAATGGGTCAAGTAATGCACTTAGTAGTACAATACTAAAAAAAATTTTACATAAAATTCATATGCTGCAAGACAAATCAGAAGGCCTGACATATATTATGATAGAAATTTTCTTCAAAGAAAGTATAATTGCCTTATAAAGTTCTTAACATTTGTTGCAGCTAACGTATAATCATTGCATCTTAGAAGTCAAGTTCATTTTTACAAAACGTGCTATCATCGTATAAAACAGGCCACTTAAAGAAAGGGAATTTCCTAAATGTGCTCATATGCAACAAAAATATTTACAAGTGATCGAGGACATCATCTATAAAACCTAGGCTTTTCACTAAAAGGTTTCTGTTTCGGTTCGGTTTTAACTTAAATCGCGTTGATTGCTCAACCTTTTTTATCGCGTGTATGTATGGCGTGGTATGTACAAGCCACGATCTTAATTTCCCCCAGTGCTCGGTACTGCCTAGTTGGACAGTATGTCGTTTAGGTTCTTATTTTTAGTTTTTGAGGTGAATCTAGTTAGGTTGAAGATCGTGTTTCTCACGAGCCTATATTACTAACCGTGTGTTTAAAACCCCTTTCTGACTATCCTAGCCCCTGTGACCAACGACATGGTTCCCAAAGTCATCTCAACCACTTAAGGGAGAAAACTCTAAGTTTTAAGATTTTAGGTCAACCTATACTTCATTACATATGACATTCATACTTCTTTAAGTGTGGTAGCTTACTTATGACATCACCAAGTTATGCCTTGCGTGATTGAGAGTTTTCCTTTTTTCTTTAAAATCCTCATCTCTTTCCCCTTTTTCACTCCTTTCTTCATCTCCTCCAACCTTTCTCCCTCTCCTTGGTCACTCCTCTTGCTTCCTTAGCCTCTTCCAGATCTCTTCAAGCTCTTCAAGCCTAGTCAAAGCTTATGTTTGGCCTTGGGGTGGGAAGCCCCAAAAGACCTCCCCTTAGGTCATTAGATGTAACCCATCTCCCCTCTTTGCTTGTTGTGTGTATTTGGTACTAGATCCACCTATTTTTTTGCATGTTTTTTATTTTTTTATGATTTTACACTTATATCTAGTTGAGTTAAGAGTACACAGGTGGTATTTTCATAATTTTCCATGTGTAAATTAATTATTACATATTTTTAAATGTTTAGTGGTCGCTGTTTTGCATAGATCTGATAGAAAATTCATACATCATGCTCTAGAAGGCCTTTTTGCTTGTTGTTTGTTTTTTTCTGTTCAAGACGTCAAGATCTACAACTTTGTTGTTCATATTTTCTTCTGGTATGCCTTGTATGATGCACTAGAGGTGCCAAACTTGGCAAAATGTTGTAGCTTTCAAGGTCCCGTGACTTGGCCACACATTTTCCCAATTTTTACACCTCGATACAGCTTCCTGATGATTCCCTCATTGTGCATGCTTGTTGCTATGTGTGTTGGCTTGTTCATATAAATTTTTCATATTAAGTTAATCACTTAAAGGGCATGCACAAAACCTTTAATTGTTTAGTGAGTATAGTATGATGTATGTCTACCTTACCATGCTTTGAGCTTTTTCACAGTTGTAAGCTAATTACAAGAGGTTAATAAAATCTACAAAAAATATAGTTAGCCTCAATAATTTTCTACTAAAAACATGTAAGTTTTGGTTTAATTTTAAAATTATTGAGCTGGTTAGTTTAATAAGTTATCAGGAGTGTGTGGGAATGCAGGGTGAAACCCTAGTTCCTTGACTCCGGATGTAAAATCTAAAAACCTAGTCAAATGATGATGAATTTGCATGGAGTTTCTTCCAAACTTTAGTTTATTTCCCTATAATACCATATTAAAATTTTTAAGCATTTGGCTCAATAAATTTTGCGTTATAATTTTCCCAGCTGATACCTCCTATTTTTTAGTCTACTTAGCCCAAATACTTGAAGTTTGGACCTCAAATTTTATTAGATTCAAGCTTATAGTGTTGGCTAGAACTACTGACTTAAATAAATCTATTTGAAGTCTCCAAACCTATGAATAACACTTGGAAAAATTGGTGGGCGGCCTAGGAACATTGTTCCTAGCACCTTAGCTTGACCTTAGTTGCCCATGAGCCAATACTTGATAATTTTTACACCAACCCCTTAAGAGTATTAGGGACTATTGGTCCAAATTTGAGTCCATTTGGATACTGGTTGGCCCATCCGAAAAATCTCCAATTAAGTCCATTTAACAAAACCCTATGAATGAAACTTTTCACTAAGAGTACTTACAACATTAAACCCTAACGAATGTTACCTAATGAGTTTTAACACTCTACTAAGTAAGTTAATTAAGGCAAATAAGTTATTCCTAAGTCATTCACGTGTAGAGGCGTTGACTCGTTTTGTATGCCGATACGATCTGACTGTGATTTGGGTTTCATCTCTTTGCCAGTATAAGCGAAGTGAGCTCACCAAGTTAGGACGAGGTGCTCGACACATCCAAGTCCATAAAACTCTTCTGCTTCATCTTTGTTTCACTTCATGAGTGAGGTTTTTACCGAATTTTAAATGTAGGATGACATCGGCGATGTTTTGTCGAATCCCTTCGATGCCGAGTTATTTAGCTGAATTTTTTGTAATTTAATAAAACTTTAAGGATGAGATCTTTCATGACTTTTGAACTGAAAGATCTAGCAAACTCATGATATAAATTTCTATGTAAGCCTACTATATAAATATAAGCAATTTTTTACGATTTTTACGAATATAAGAGTGAGTAGTACGGGTACATATGAATTGCACTAGTGCACTAGTACGGGTACATATGAATTGCACTCTTTATAATTATTAAATAATATAAATTATTAAATTATTAATCTTTAATATAAATTATTAAAAATTATTTGATATCAAGCAAATTATAAATTTAAAATATTATAGAAGCACCTGAACTATAAAAATTAAATTAATTATGTTTCAACATTACTGAAAAATAAATAAAAAGAAAAATCAAAATTTAAAATAATTCATGTAAAACATACTGTAATCTTAATGGAAAAAATAATCAAGTACAAAGTCTCCAATGCAAACAAATTAAATATCATACTTTTTTCACCAACATGTAATGGACAATTATTTACTGCATTTATTCCAATTATATATATAATTTTTCTTCAAGTCTTTTTAATATCTTCAAGTTTATATATCATACACTAAAACTTGTTGATATAAACCTTTTCACACATATTGTGGCCTATTCGAAGTTCTCCATCTTTAAAAGTTTACCTTTTTTGTACATTTGCATATTTTTAAAAAAATAATTTAAGAATATTTTTTATAGAAAAAGAAAAAAATTACAATTTAAAACAATATACCGGAAAGAAATACCATAATTTTAGTAGGTGAAAAATCATCAATAAATAAATGTAAATAATGTTACAAAGTGCCGAAGTAAAAAATAAATATATTTGGAAAAAATAAAAATAAAATCTCAGAGTGAAAATATTAGAAAGAGGAATATCCAAAAAATAAAGTGAAAATAATAAAAGATAAAAGATAAAGTGTAAATAATAAAATAATATTAGAAGAACAGTACAATGAAGAAAATAAAAAAAATAAATGATGTTATTAATAAAGAAGTAAATTTCAAGAGAAAAAATGAATATTTTGCATAAGATAAATGATGTCATAAATGAACTGAAAATATAAAAATAATAAAATTAATTGATTAATATAATTACCTTATAGTTGTTCCTACCTTTTAAGATAGTAATCTTTTTAGGAAAAAAATTTTACGAATAAAAATTTTTTAAAAGATATTGTTAGCATATTTATAAAGAGAAAGAAATATAATTCATCAAAAGGGATGTGATAAAAGAAAAGTGCATCCTTTTAAGAGATATATATATTATTTAGAAATAATGCAACACCCTCTAGAAAAGATATATATCCTTTACAAGAGTGTTATACACACACTCTTTAAAAGACGCTCTATGGGATGGAGGGCTGGGTTGCAAAAATTGGCCGATTTAAATAGAATCGGAGGCAATTTGTGTCAAAAAACTAGGTAAATCGGTTTTCGGCTCAAATCGGCTTATGAATTAGCCGATTTCGGACGGCGACGATTGGGTAATAGGAGGGGGTGGGGTGCGACAAGGCAATAAGGTGGCAAGGGCAGTGGGTTTGGTTGGGGGGCGATGGGGGGGGAGGGGGAGGGGGCGGTGGGGGTATGGGGTGGGGCCAGCAGGGGAGGTAAGGTGGAGCGGATTGGGAAGGACGACAGCGATCAACGGGGATGAAGGATGGGCGGCGTTGGTGAGAGAGAAGGGGGGGGTGGTAAAAGAAATAATAGGTGGCATTCTAGTAATTAAAAGTTAACTTAACTCCGGCTCCAGTTAAAAATAATAACTAACTCTAAATAATTTAATAAAAATCCAAAAAATTAAAAAATATCATAAAATATAATACACATTATAATATAAAAATGACAATAGAATAACATATTCTATAACTAATATCTTATTAATTTTGACTAAATTAAAATTTTTATATATAACTAATTTGAACCGATTCAACTGAACCCATTCCTGACCAATTTAGACCAATTCGATCTGATTTAATGGTTCCCTCGAAAACCGATTTAAACCCGTTTCCAATCTTTGTAACTATATTACAGGGTACTATCAAATAATATGATATAATATTTAAAATTACTAGCCTATGAAAAGAGGTTGGGTCCATAGAGCTGCTTGTCAAACGAATGGACTAAACAAAGATTGTTACAATAAAAGATGAATAAGAAACTGTTAACAAAAATAATGTCGGAAGTACAGACCATAGAGTACAAGAATCCCACACTAAAACTAGTGCAATGACTTCAACAGTTTCCCCAAAAAAATTAAATTGTTCCCCACTGGAAAATGTCCGAAGTCAACGTTTTTATTTTTACTTTCAAAATGGCCAATATTGCTGAAAAGAAGAAAAATCAAAACCATGCTAGCACCCAAAATTGGCTATGGCAGTGGTCCCCACCCAAAACTGGGTTCTAGTGGGCAAAAATCCCTAAGTTGCCGAGCTAGTTATTGCTTTTCTATTGTTTTTGTTTTTCATTGATTTTCCGTTATCATCATATGAATGTATAAATGGAAGCCAAGTCGAAACCAGAAGCCATGCAAGCTTTTCTAAATTTGGTATTCTTGCAAAGCCTTAAAATCTGGAGCCATAGGATCATAGTAGTTGTAGGCCACATTTTCCTTCTAATTGCATTAAGCCCAACCTCGACGGCGATAAGGCGAGAATATACCACAACTCAAGCTCGTCTGAGACTCTCAGCTATATACGTTAAGCGCTATGCTTCCCTTGACGTCGGAAACCACCGCATGCCACCGCTAACCTTCGTGGTTAGTGACTACTTTCCTGGGATAATCTATTGCTGCTCTGCACCCCTCCATTTTTAAGGTCTCTTCACTAGGAAAATACTTTGTGCACCACTCAAACTTTCACACTGTTTGATTGCTAAGAGTACATAACATGTTAACACAGCCCAGACCTAATTATATAAACTACTTTGGTGGTGATAAAAGTAGAAACAATTGGGTCGTACTGGTAGCACTGCTCTTCTCAATATACTTCCCCTCTTTTCACCCTTACTTTCCCTCTACTAGCTGACGCCCATGCAATTTGCTTGTATAGTCCTTCATCTAGACTCAACTAAAAGGATGTAGAATCGAGTTTAGCTAGACAAGTAATTAATAGATGCAAGCTTCATAATCCATATCTCCCATATATTTATTGAAGCTCTCGACTATGGCATGAATTTCATCCACACTAGAATGGTTCTCATCCCCAGAGATAAAAACATGGACCTGGTCAAGTAGCTCAATCCAGCTATAACCAGCTTGCTTCTTCACCCCATTTATTTCCATTTTCTTTCTTATTGTTGCTGCTTCATCCCAGAGGCCAGCATCAACATACATATTGTGCAATATCACGTAAGTACCAGAACTCTCAGGTTCGATCTTGATCAGCTCCTCTGCAGCAATGCATGCCATGTTTATATCTTTATGGATTCTACATGCTCCAAGGAATGCACCCCAAACAGCTCTATCTGGTTCAAATGGCATTCCCTGGATAAAATCTAAAGATTGTCTTAGAAGCCCATGCCTGCCCATCATGTCAACAAGTGCAGCACAATGTTCAACTTTGGGTTTAATTGAGAAATCCTGAATCATCGAATCAAAGATTATTCGACCTTCATCAACTAATCCTGAATGGTCACAAGCATTTAGAACAGAGATGAAAGTAATATGGGTAGGCTCCACTTTCATCCTTTTCATTTCTTCAAATAGTTCGACGGCTTCGGTGGCAAGACCATGTTGAGCATACCCACCAATTATTGCATTCCATGATACAAAGTCTTTTTCTGTATTCATCTCATCAAAGATGCTTCTGGCTTTAACTATGTTGCCACACCTAGAGTACATGGTTATGAGGGCATTATTTATGGGAATATCCGGTATCAAAGTCTTCACAACTAGTTGATGAATTTGCATGCCCTGATATAAACACACAAGACCAGCACAAGAACTTAGTATTGAAGATAAAGTATGCCAATCTGGCTTCTCTCCAACTTTCCTCATTTGACAGAAAAGCTCTATTGCACTAACATAATCACCATTTTGCTCATACCCAACAATCATTGAGTTCCAGGAAACCACACTTTTCTGAGGTGTGTTATCAAAATATTCTCGTGCAATTCCTAGCTCACTTATTTGTGCATATCCCAAAATCATAGAATTCCAAGATCGAACATCCCGACAAGGCATTACCTCAAAAAGTTTAACAGCTTCATTGATGCATCCGCCGTGAACATAAGCATGGATCATTGTATTCCATGAAATTACATCCCTCTTTGGCATTTCATCAAACAAACCTCGAGCAGATGACAGATCTCCAGCCTTCACATAAGACATAATCATTGTATTCCAACTAATAGTACGCCTTGCAGAACTTAGATTCTCATTAGTTTCTTGGAGCGATAGTGTTCTGTGGCCTATCTGATCAAAAAGGTTGCGCGCTTCAACTACTCTCCCACACTGACCATAGCCAGCAATAAGCGTATTATAAGCATCGAGGATTGCTTCTTCATTCCAAATATTGGCGATTCTGTGCACCAATTTTGCAGCCTCATCTAGTTTTCCATTCCCAATAAGACCTGAAACAATGGCACCTAGTGATGCAGAATCTCTTACTGGCATTCTTTCAAACATGTCTAAAGACCTTTCCACATCCCCATTCTGCAAAAAACCCGTGACCATAGCATTCCAAGATACAACATTCTTTTTGGGCATTTTATCAAACAAACACACAGCTTCAGTCATCAACCCATTACGAGCATACCCACTTATCATCGTGTTCCACGAGATGCAATCTCGATGTGGCATACAATCAAAGAGGCTACGCCCCTCTTCAATGTGCCTCATCCCATGACAAAATGCATATCCAGATAGTATCAAGTTCCAAGATACTATATCCCTCTGAGGCATCTCATCAAATAGTTTACGAGCAACAACAATCTCTCTACTGCGAACATACCCACTGATCATGGTGTTCCAGGTCACGACATTTCTGTGAGGCATTTCTTCAAACAGTCTGCGGGCACTGCGCAGACAGCCCAGTTTACTAAGAACGGATAAGGCTTTGTTCCATTTTCGAACTAAAACAGCGTCCATCAACCAAGAAGAGAACAAGAGCTCAAGAAATCATAGCAAAAGAGTCAGCCTTAACAAGACTATATTTATGAAAATAAAATAAAAAACATCATTGAAGCATTCCACAAATATCAGGGGCTAAAATCTTCATTTTCACATTTTGAATCAATGGTAACTAAATTTCCAAACTATTGAAACAACAAATGGCATGTTTTTTCTCAAACCACAATGTTCATGGCATCCACCCTTCTTAGTTCACCTATAGAATCAAGCTAAGACAAGGGATATGCTCCATTCGAATGATTCAATATAAGTAGAAAAACATATCCCATTCGAATGATTAAAAGGAAGGTGCAACACTAGTAGTAATGAGAGCTCTACCACATACAAGGTTGGAGTATGCAGATATATACATACTTGGCAGAATCTTCAATGTAGATAGGTTAATTAACACAATGGAGACTATGACACGAAGAGCATGATATAAACATTGAGAGAGGAGACCAGTTGTCAACCCCAAGCAAACCAGCGCCGTGGATAAATAATCACCTCAATACCCAAGGAAATCAGAAAACGGAAAGAACTTGCGGCCAAGGGACGAGGAGAGAAGAAAGCCAAAGGGCTAATCCACAGACTACCACCGTGTTGGCCAATGCTAGAGTCAAGACTTTTTAGACTCTAAACCATAGTTTAAATATGGAAAAAATTTTCATAAGTTCTGAAGTATAAGCCTAAAAGCCCTCCAATGAAGCTCACACATGTCATTCTCTTTGGCCACTTCTCAAAATGTGTTAGTTAGATGAACATCTTCCACGCGTCCCTCTCTTCCTTCAAACAGTTCCTTTTCCCCTCTCGCAATAATAAAAAAAAATCATTCTATCCTGCCACTCCCTCCATTTTCTCTCTAGTATTTTCCATGTTCTTGAACATATGAACAAAATTTTGAGGCACTAGGTGAAGAGATATATATTGGACAAAATTTTGATTACATTATTCTTAAAATTAAGTGCCTAAATTTGGAGGGGTTAGAGGGTGGCAAGGTGGTGGAAGAAGAGGAGGCGGCGCTTCCATTGGGGCATGACAAGTATGGGGGCTAGAGTAGGGTTTGAGACTATTTACAAGGGTGGGCGGAAACGTAGAGCTACATGGGAAGTTGACACGAGGGATGAAGTACAAACAATAAAAAGAGAATTGTAGAAAAAATCATTCATGAGTGCTCTAATGCTCAAGTAAGAGTTCTTGAAAGTTGGCTTTTCGTTTCGAGGAAGTTGGCCATATGTACGGTATTTCATATCCCTTGTTCATAAATATATAGTTGGATATATATGTTGTGTGTTCTTTCTCTTGTAGAGATGCCAAGGGGTGCATTCTCCTTCGTGGATATGCCAAAGGGCTTCGAGTAATGAGTATGTCATTGAAAAGGCTTCGACCAAGAAGAGACACCAAGGAGTGTGTCCTCGAAGAGATGCCGAAGGAGTGTGCTCTTCCTCAGGGAAGGGCTTAGGCCCTGTGAAGATGTCGAAGGGCTTTGGAGTGTTTGGAGGATCTTATTGCGAAACAACTAATCTAGGAGCGAGATCAATTATGGACCTCTGAATGCTAGAGCAGGTGAACCTAGAGGAGACAACAAAAGGCTACATAGAAATAGGTTGATCTCAGAATGTGATAAATAGGATAGTCAAAAATAGTCATCAATATGGTGCTTGTGAGAGAAGAATAAATTATTCATTATGAGGAGAAGACACTTTCTTAGCATTAAATTCTACATTAGATCATCAATCATGTGTGGTTTCTTCACAAAAAAAATAAAATAAAATAAAACACTTAAAAATTTTCTCAACTTCTCTACCCTTTGTATTTGATCTATATTCCAGAGAGGTATTATCTCAATATAAAAAAACAACGGTTGTAATAGGTTTATAATCATAGTGAATTTCATGTTTTGGGTTGTGGTTTTACACATTTAAGTTTGTATGTGCACTATCTTTTGAATGTTCACTTCATCTTGTCAAAACACAATAAGGTAATTGAGATTTGGTGATCCAAAATCCCAATAGCTATGAATGCAAGAATTTATAGATTTATAAACAAAGTGCTCTAATTTGTTAAGTTATATTTGGAGCATGCAAATGCAGGAATTTACAAAGTCATGGTTGTGATGGTTCATGTTCCGTTTTGTACCTGCTTCATTAGCCCATAATTTTTAACTTGGAAAATTTCCCCTTAGATTGACACACAAGAATAATAAAAAGATATAGATACAAAGGTACAAGAACTATGATTTAGGAGATGGAGGGAAGGGAAATGGTTAGGGAGTGACTGATGACAAAAGGAAACCAACACTGTAAAATCTATCCATAGAGGATAAACATATAGATGAGAGCTCAAAATCCAGCCATTTGTAATCAATAGAGCTCCCAAGAAATCAGGCATGATCAATAAGTGAAAAATAGCTTTATATATCAAGCTGTTCCATCTTAAAACTATAGTTTGACAGCAAAACCATATAAAATATACATAAACTATCAACTTCTTACTTATATACTGATCTCAATAGCACCTTTACAACATAATCACTTAAAGCAGAAAAACCAAGGCTGTAAAGTGGAGAAAAACAGAGAATGCCACCATAGCATATTTACTAGTGAAATGAGACCTTTCTTGCCAAGTGTATTGCTTGATCTGAACAAAGGATTAAACTAGTTTATGGGTTTTGGTGGCTCCAAATCACAAACAGATCACACATATACATGCAGGCAAGTCAACAAATCACAAAATCATATCAACCAATGGAAAAATGGACAACTTTGCAGCACAGGCCATAGAAAGGTCCAACATCAAATTCACATACTAATACAAGCACTTTTTGTTTCTCTTGTCCACACTGTCAAAGAATATGAATATATGATTAATGTATTAAATCATAAAGCATTCTAGATAGACAATAACAGAAAAGACAATTTCCATAGTAAGTACATAATAAACTATCAAAACTAGAAATAATGAGACAAAAAGGTTGACACACCCCCAAACTTAAATATTTGCTAGTCCCGAGCAAAACCTAAACTAGACTCATTTTTCCACTCCACACAACCCATCCAACAAATCAATTTATAATTTCTCATTAGTGCATGAATATTATTCCTTAAAATCAAATAATAACATTCCAAAATTTAGAAGATATCAAATTGCAAAATAAAGGTGCAACGTATTTTTCCAATACAAAAATAAAATAAAGTTCTCAAACTTATCTCTCAAAGCAGTTTAGAATCAGCTTATACCATCATCCAATACAATTAAATCAAATTCTCCATAAGTTCAAGTGTAAATTTTCTCTCTATTAACATATACCTTGTCAATTAAGATCAATAGGACTTTTAGGTTATAATGGGCCAAGGCTAAAGGCTAAAAATTGATATCAAGATAAAAAATAAAAACCCTAGCTCAAGACTCTTTTTAAGCTTGAAACATCATTAATTTAAATCCTTGTCATCAACAATTTCATCAACTCATTCACATTTTGCTTCCAAAAACACACATCCTTTATATAATAACCACGAAACACCATTTTTTTTATTTTTTTCAACTCCTTTTTCATATTCTTTTATTTGACTTATAAAATTTCACACTTCATATTTTTTTTCAACTCCTTCATACCCTAAGAGATCATTCTCATTTAGTAATCAATTCATTCCAACCTTGAAAAACATCAATCACTAAGGTTTTAGGCTAGGACACTTATCAAACAAGAAAAAATAAAATAAAATAAAAGTTAAGTTTGTTATTATCATAGGAAAACAAGCATGACAAGTTAACTTTACGGCTCTAAATTGGTTGAAACAAGAATAAATAAAGGGTAGCTTGAAAGGACTTGGTTAACAAACTCACCTATATCACTTCTATCATGACAAGTTACCTATGATTTTGCTTCAATAAAATCTTTACTAGAACTCTAGATCACTTTCTTCAATTATATTAACAATAGCATAAACATCATCTAAGCATCATCAAAATCAAAGTTGGGAGTTACATAAAAATTATATAGGAAAAAAAATTCATAACTCAACTCACAATATAGACACCGATAGAATTTCTTCATATTATATTATCAAACAAAGAAACATAACGAATACTTTTGTCATCTAACAAATTAATAAGTTGGATGAGTCATATTAAATAAAGAAGAACACTAATGAAAGAAGCCTAAAAAAAAACACTCCTAATTTATTTTAATATCAAGCCCCAAACAATGCATTGTCCCAATGTTAAAAAATTAGACTTAAAATAACAAAAAAAGGACTTCCCTGTTAAAACAAAGTAATTGGAAGGGATAAAATACATACCAAAATAAAACTAGAAAATCCCAAATTAAAAACTAAATAACTTATCTTACGAAAAATAAACCAAAAACATGGGTTGCCTCCTATGAAGCGCTAAATTTTTAGTCGTAAGCCTGACTATTCCAACATACCTATTATGGGGAGAAAGTAATGAAGATTTGGTGTACGGGAACAATACCTCCAAGATAAAGCTTATGCCTTTGCCTATTAACTTTAAAACTTGTACTTGAACCTTCCTTGCAAATTTCAATAGCTCCATGGGGAAATACTTTGACAGACGATGAAAGGGCTTAAAAATGCATACCTCAAATGAGATGAAAATTGTTTCAACTCCAAGGTTGGTGAGACTTTAATGGAAGGCTTGATCCTCGTTAATATTAAAGGTTGCAATTCCAAAAATTCAAATTTGTCTTGACCTTGAATGAATGTTGGAGTAAAATTTAGCAGGTGTACATACTCCCCTTTCTCCTCATCACCAGAATCATCAACATCATAAACTAATGTGGCTGCTAATGGGTCAATGGGATACTTTTTCCTCGAAGATAGCTGATGAAGGAGATTGGATTGCACCAATATAAAAACAATCATCTGCTGGTTCTGAATATTGCATAGCCTTAAAAACATTAAAGACCACTTCTTCATTATCCACTCTCATTATTAATTCACTAGCAGCTATCAATGTCCTTCTAGTGGCAAAAAAGGCCTACCAACTATAATGAGTATATTTGATTCTTCCTCCATATCCACACTCACAAAATCAGCTGGGAATATAAATTTGTCCACCTTAACAAGTATATTTTCAATCTCCCCTTCTGGAAAAATGTAGGAGCGGTCAGCTAATGGCAAATTAATCGTGTTGTGTTTTAACTCCCCCACACCCAACATTTTGTATATGGAAAGAGGCATCAAATTAATATTTACACCGAAGTCACATAATGCTTGACAACAAAACTCCGGGCCTATAGCACAAGGAATAGTAAACCGCCCTGGGTCTTTGAGCTTTGATGAAAGCTTCCTTTGTAGTACAACACTATACTCTTCATTAAGGGCAATTGTTTCAAAATCCTCCAACTTTTTCTTCTAAGATAATATTTACTTCATGAATTTAGCATAGCTTGACATCTTCTCTAGCACTTCAGCAAATGTGATATTTATTGAAAGCTTCTTAAACACCTCTAAAAATTAGTGAAATTTATTGTAACGACCTGCCCGAACTAGACTGGGTGTTACTTAAAAATATAGTTGATGTAAATGTAACATTCTAGAACATGAATTGAAATACAACAAATAAGCCTCGCAACATATAATATAAA